>JANVCF010078997.1:0-12680 GCA_025388745.1 Hydrozoanthus gracilis
TTCTGAAACTTGTTCCCCTGTTTTTTGTTATTGACAATATTATACAGTAATTGTCAGTGGCGAAATCACACACGCGCTACCTGTTTGCCAAGTTTCAGCGCTAGTTATTGCCCCAGCTCGTGTAAAAGCAACGAGTTAGTGCATTGACATATTATATTCGGTCTTGTCTTCATAATACACGTTACTTGCTATTATGTCCCACCCAGCCTTTATTTTTTCCCGTAAGTGGAAGGAGTTTAGCTCGTTTGCCTTTTTTCCTTTCCGTCTAGCACAATCCCAAGGAATAATCCTCAGGGAGCTTCTAGAAGGCGATGCGAATCATCTGCCAGTGCTCCACAATGCGGTAAGAGGAGGGAGCTTACAAGTGGTTGAGTATCTGCTCAAAAATGGGGCGCAAATAAACGAACCCAAGACTGGAGTGCAGACAGTTTTGCATGAGGCGGCATTTATTGGTCACAGACAAATAATGGAAGCGTTGATATCAAGAGGGGCAAAACTCAGTGCCCGAAACTCAAGTAACAAGACTCCTTTGCACAGGTTTGCATTTGAATTTTGAGTAGAACAGGTTCTAACCGAAATAAAACTCTTGTATAAATGTACTGAATTTCTGAAATAAGCTTAACTTGGAAACAAATTTTCTTGGCTTTTATCTCATTCTGAGTTAAGTTTATATCAATTATGTTGGTGTGTTTCTTTTTAAGTCTCATAATTATCATATAATTCTACAAGCGCAGAAGCTAGAAACAAGATGCTGGTTAAAAGAAGTTTGAAAGATTTCCCTACTTTTGGTTAGTTTGAAAATCCAACAGGTTTGCATAAACCAATTATAGGACTCTGAGCTATCTTTAGGCCTACGCCTTAACGTTCGAGCACCAAGCGCTTCAACTTCTCCACACTTAGCCTAAAAAACTTTACAACGATTGTTTGGAAAGAGAAGGTTCATTTTCGTTCCGTGTTTATAAAAAGGAATAAATTGAATAAACACATTCTTTGAGAGGTTTGAAGGTCTGCTTTTTTTTATATGCGTAGTAATTAAAATGCGGCAGGTGTCAAAGTAACCGAGGCAATTTTATACCTTTAATTGTAGTGCTGCTCTCATGGGTCGTCTCGATGCGATGGATCTTCTATTGAAAAAAGGAGCCAATATTGAAGACAAGGATATCGAGGGTCTTACACCTTTTCTGTCTTCGGTTGCTGTCGGAAACATTGCATCCGTCAAATTTCTTTTGGATTGTGGTGCTAACGTCAATGCGCAAGACAACCTCCTCCGTTCTTGTCTTCACATCGCTGTCGAGGACGAAAATGAAGAAATGTTGGCGGTTTTACTGAAGTATTCTAGAAGTCAGTTGCTCAACACGACAGACAAGAGAGAGAGGACACCCCTACACTATGCAGCCTTGTCAAAGGAGTGCAAGGTATTAGCAAAGTTTATTTTCCTGCTTAGATTCAATCCGAGTTGTACTCTTAAAAGTGTGTGTCTGAGAAAACCAGGCAAAAAAAATTCTGAGAGGATTGGGGTCGGCCGATCTCAATGAAATTCCCAACATTGGTTACCCTCATCCAACTATTAATCACAGTAACATTGATTTTCTTGTTACTTTCTTTGTTTTTGACTTTGACAACCCCCTAAAAATGACCTCTCTGATAGGTGAAAATTAGTTTATTTTTGACATCTTTAGCGGTTTATAACTCACAAAATAGTTATCAGATTAATTTGAACTCTCGCTTGAGTATTATCTAGTCCTTTTTTTTATTCAAATGAATACAAAAATTAATATTTTCCATGCCTGGTTGTGAAGATAGAGGGAAACAAACAGTGTACATTTCAGTTTCTTGTAAAAATGCGAGTTTTCAGGAACCCTTTGATAGGACTTAAGGTTGAAGCAATCGTAAAATTAGAAGATCAATTCCCAAAATTTTGGTGGACAGCTTTTTAAGTGCACTTTTCGTTGTTAGTCGTTTTTGGTAAATCTCTCTATTTCGAGTTTGTTGTTTGTACAGCCATTGATTCTCGTTTAATTTCTCCCTGAAACAGCCAAGCATAGTGCTTGCAATGTTTCGGAGTGTTCATTCAGTGATTTGAGCAGAAACACTGCTGCAACGCTTGAAAAGACATAATTCAAGACAATAACCTACACGACGATTAAGCACCATTTTCCTCGAACGGCATTTTGGCACGGCTCACCATACCGGCTAAGATATTAGGCAAACCGAAACCTTGACACGGTTGCCTTGTTTACTCATAAAAAAGTCCTTCAGTTGAGTTTCGTAAAGTAGTTCAAAGTGACAGGTTCAGGGGGGGGAGGGAGGATCGGGGTGCAACATGAAGTAAAATTTGTAAAGCATTTGTTTACAAGGGAGTTTTTAGAACTCCTTTTTGTTTCGTTAAGTTTTGTATTGATTCACGAAACTTCAGCTTGAAGAAACTCCTTTACTTCGCCCTGCTCCGCTGTGCTCGTACACGTGCTGGCTGTCCTCTTTGCGAACTGTGATAAGCTTCAAGGCATGTTCCTGTAATGGAATTGTGCTATTGCTTTTTGATAATGTGTTCGTCTACTTGTTTTATGGTTCGTGAACCAATTTTTCAAGAACTTGTTCTGTATTATCCGTTGTATTTACTAACCACCACACAGATAAAAGGACAACAGAATTTGCGAAATACTAGACTTTCCCAAAGCGGTTCACTTATTCAACTCGTCCAGTATACTTTTTCAGTTTTTTTTGGCTTTGAGTTTCGACAAAAGCTTATGGCAAACTCTGCAACAATAGACGAGCATAGCGATTTTTCAAAACTCGTTAAGTATCTTTGTTTTCGCAGGAAATAAACTAAAACAATATTTTCATGTGACTGCATCGCCGGGCAGACTAGATCTGTTTAACTAAGCGGGAACCACAAATGCGTTTTTTTTTGAAGAAACAAGTTGTCCAAACGGAGACCTCACTGAGTGTTTTTCAAGAGAATCCAGGAACAACCGTCTTGTAAAATTGTGTTCGTTAATTTCTAAAGTTTCTGCGTTGCGCGGGTGTGCGTCGTGGCTAGTGGTTACGGCATGGCGTCGAATTGCCGATTCCTTGCTCGCCGCTCGTGCCGGGTTGTTGTCTGTGGATCGCGAGCGCCAGCTCCGCTTGCTTTCTCCGACGTAAGTGAAAGTGCAATCTCTTCACTTCGCTTTGTAAATTATCCTCGGGACGTTTTCTCTTGCCGGTCTGTTTTTGGGCTTTCGAAACACTGAAGCCAAGGTTTGGTGAAGTTTAAATGTAGTTTGTATATCATGTGCGTTAAGCGATCTTTTTATTCCGACAAGTCTTGTACGCAGGGTAAAACCACGGTTCCTTTTTTTCTGTGTGTTCTTTCGTTCGCCGATCTGTTGGTTTGTCTCTAGCCTAATACGCTCGGCTTATAAAGTTGTCGTCATAGGTATTCATTTTCAAAACTTCACGCACATTTGAATCTTCTTCATCGCAGAGAACGGGATTAGATGGTATAATCTCCGCGCGTCTCATCAAAGTGATAACCATGGATCGTTTGTGGTTAGCAGGATGGTGCAAGTAAAACGGGAGATACTTGTCTGTGTGTGGGGCTTTTCTGTACATCTTTACTTCCGGTTGACAGTGTTTGTTTAGCGGGACGATAATGCACGTGTCTAAGAATGGGATTGACGACTTGCCATTGTTTGTTGATGGGCGCTCGGCAGTGAATTGAATATTTGGGTCAATGGAGTTGAAGGGCGCGTGGAACGCTTCAAGCTCGTTGGTCTTGATACAAGCATTTGAGTCGTCCACATATCTACTTATACTTTAACACTGAATCGTAATCCAAAATATCGATAACAACGCTTTCAAGAGAGCGTGATACCATGTTCGGCTGTGCACGTCCCCAGTTTCATTCACTGTTCGGCATTTCTGCTTGCTAAAAATGTTTTGCAAAGAGAGAAAACAACCTTTTTCGTATTTTTTCTCGACATAAGCTTTAACTCCTTTGATGTTTAAAAAACAAAAAAATCCATTACGAGTAAAAGATTTTCGTGTATTTTCCCATATTTTGAGCGACAAGATTAAGAGTAATGTTTTGAAGCATGTAGCACGTTTTTCTCCTGTAAAATATGTCAGTGCTGAATTTTCTGAGGTTGTAATAAATATTTCCTCCTCTGTTTCTTCCATCCACAAAATTTCTCAGTCCAAAAGGGCCAAAATCAAGTAAAATTTGCAAGAAAACAAGCTGAAACTCTAATAGTAATGCAACCGGTCATACTTATAATATATATTATACTCAAAATGGCGTGGGAGATCTGCTTGCACAGAGTTATATTTGGCACAGGCAAGCCACAGATTAGAAATGCGATCTCCTTTCAGTCGAACGAAATGAGTTGTCTCAATAACATCTCCTACGAAATTGATTTCTACTTACAATGTTTTTATAAGTCGATTGGTAGTGGCGCTCGCCCCAGTTCACTCCCACAAAGCGCTTCGGCATGCTTTTAGTTCAAAAATAAAAACTGTTTCATTGAACTTAATGCTAACACAATCGATCTGAAAATATTTGATCATTACAGCAAAGTTTTCATTTAGCAGGAAACTTGGAAAGAATAGTGAGTCATTATTTTAAAAAAAAAATTAAATTGCGAAAGTTATTCAAATTTTCTCTCGCTACTTGATACGTTAACAGCTCGTTCGCACTTTCGGAAGAATTTTTACTAACCAAAATTCCTGTTAAAGAATGACGTAATCCACAGCGTCTTGTTTAAGAAGAAATTAAACTATATTCAATGGAATTGCAATCAAAAGAACTGAAATAAAGAGGTTTGTCAAAAAGAGCAAATATTGACAACAACGATACGGAAACCGACAGTCAAAATAATGGAAACTGATCTGCCAATTTTACGACTGCTTAAATTTAAAGTCCTATTCAAGGTTAGTTGCAGGCATTAACTGATGTAGCTGTAGTTTCCCGGATTCTAGAGAAAACTTGCATTTTTACCATATTTGGAAATTTCATGAATTATGTACTGTTTCTGTCCTTGTACCTTCACAACCAGGCCTTCCCAATATTAGTTGTTATTTTCCTTTGAATGAAGGACAAGAATAAGAATATCTCCGAGTTGGTCTATTTATGTTCTCGGTTCACAACAATTTACTCCCAGAAATAGAAATTACTTTTGGAACATAGTTTGAAACTCCCAGTTTCAAACTATGTTCCAAGATACTGAAGTAAACATTCTTATCAAACTAGACAAGTAAATCAGTATGCACTTCCTTTTATCAGAATTAATATGAGAAAATTTACAGTTATATTTCAAGGCCCAAAATTTTTGAATACACTACCTGCAAACTTAAAATCATGATCGACGTATAAACCTTTTAAAGTCAACCTTAAAAAGCATCTTATTATCATCATTATCATGATTATATTTCTTTTATTACTACGATTGTGTTATTATCATTTTCCAGATACTCGAGGCTCTCCTAGAAAAAGGTAGCAAGTGTTTGGTCAAGGACGAAAACCTCAAAACTCCTCTTCACCTTGCGGCAGAGTTCAGCAAATTGAAAAACGTTGGGACAATTTTGTCTATTTCAACATCGAGTGTATTTGAGAAAGATGAAATGGGAAGAGCACCGCTTCACTATGCTGCCATGAACGGACGAAGGTAAGTTTTTCATCACTGAGACCTTTTTTTTATAATGCTCCTCTTAAATTGATCCAGTGTTTTAAATAATCTTTCGGTCTTGCCCAGTTGCGACCACAGTTTGGGTCCTAAACATAAAGCGTGGGATAGCAAGACCTTCGCTTCGAGGAGCATACATGGTCTCTTTTTTATTAAAAAATAAACGATGTATTGGGACCTAGGTTGTTCTGGACTTTGTACACAAAAATTACTACGTCTTGTAGCCTGACTTTCGTTTGGAGTTCATGGCTGTTTTTGCCCCGATAGGCTGCTCGAGGTGCTTGCTTTTGAATGTTCTTTCAATTTTGTGTTGATCTGATGGTGCTCTTACGAAACTGTGTTCGGTGGCTCAGTGGTTATAGATAGGGCATTGGACTAGTATAAAAGGAAAGTCGCGAGTTCGGCCATCCTCGGACAATGGCTTTGTCGTCGCCTTTAAAGTCATTTGTATGTTACTTCTACGCAGAAAATTTTGAAAGATAAATAACATGCAATTGATACCTTTTTTGGTTGCCCTTACCCAGCAAAGTTTGTGACAACCTTCTTAACTGCACCGAGGACATCGAGAGCATGGACATAAACCACTGGACACCATTACTGTGGGCGGCGAGCTGCGGCAGTGTGGAGACAGTCGAAGTTCTCCTTGAGAGGGGGGCATCAACCGATTCCCGTGACAGCGACGGCAACACAGCTCTACACTTGTCGGCCAGCAATGGTCACGTGGCAATTATTACGTGTTTGCTAGATCGAGGGGCAAGTATTATTATGAATAATGACGGAATGAACTGTCTGGACTACGCAATTGAAAATGAGCTCTACCTTGCTATCAAGACTATCGTGCAGCACGAAAGGTAATATCATAGGAGGAATAGAAAGAAAACAGAGATTTACTTTAGTTTTTTTATTTTTTTCTATTTTGGTTCCCTTTATGAGCTAGACCGAGATATTTACAATTTTGAATCACGGAGTCATGGGAGAGCAATCATTAGGACTCGAGGTCCACTACAAGATCTGCCAGGTCTTTACCCGGGAAAACGCACTGTTTTAGCCGCTTGCAGATGTTAGAGCAATAGCAGATTTTTTTCTCAGTTGTTTCAAGACCCCGAGTGAAAGTCCGGCTGGAAATCGAACCCGGGTCTCCCGCACAACAGACTGACCTTACCAACTGGGCTAATCAGGCGTGGTTAGAATATATTGTCCTGCCAAAGAAGTCTTAGTCGTATAGTAGGTTCCTTGGTCTTACTGGAATCTGAACTGAGTATCTATGGGTTAAGATGAAGACTGGTTTGCTTGACAAATGTTTAGTCTCTCAAGAAACAGAAGCTTGCGCAGTTCCTTCTTTTAGAAAACGCGATAGTTCTTCATTCATTAACAACAAAACTAGCAGTTCGTCAATGATGTGCTTAACATGGTTTGGCTGCTTAAAGTGCTTTATTGGAAAATAACAAAATCTTGATTCCTCAACAGATGGCGCGAGGTCTTTGAGGCAAAAGGAAGAAACTCACAAAGTCTTCTAAGTAAGCTAATCGACAAAGCTCCTGGTGCAGCCGAAATTGTTCTTGACCAGTGTGTTCAACAATCATCTCACAGTCGAAGAGCTCTCAACTACACAGTCACATACGATTTCCGCCTTCTAGACCCAGGCCCCATGGATGAAAGTGGAACTTCGGGGAAACGCTTTTTCGGCTTGTCTGAGTTACTCGATTACGGCCGAGAAAGCCTCATTCAGCACAGTCTTCCTCGAAAACTTCTGCAAAGCAAATGGAAGAGGTTTGGGTTTCCGATTTATGCTTTGAATTTGTTAACGTATGTTACTTTTGTTGGTCTTCTAACGGCGTTCATGCTGACAGAGAGAAAAGAAGTAAAGTTTCCGAAACGAGGCTCCACAGATAAACCATCGGAAACAGATTTTAAACCCAAATCTACGTTTAACATGGGACTTTGTTACGCCGGATTAGCTTTCATTATCTTCCACATGTTGAAAGAATTTTACCAGATATACGTACAGAAATGGAGATACTTCGTGAATCTTGAAAACTTGGTTGACTGGGCGATTTATGTGAGTGGGTTTCTTTACTTTATCACGTTCGCAGCAAATAGTAAACAATTGAGAGAAGAAAACTTTGCATGGGAATGCGGAACAGTTTGTATATTCTTGGCTTATTCAAACCTTATCTTCCAAACAAGAGCAATCCAGAATCTTGGTCTGTACGTCACTATGTTTTTGGAGGTGTTGAAGACCTTACTGCACGTGATGTCAATGTTCGTGATGTTCATCCTAGCCTATGCTTTGGTGTTCTACATTCTTTTTAAAGAACAGGTACTGGGTAGCATTCATATCTTCCAGGAATCAGTTTTTCAAAGACTGGTTATAACTTGAACTCTGGGTTAAACAAAATTTCGATCAGTAATTTCTTCTCGAAGGAAAGTTTTATAATTCTTTTAAGGAACTGTTTAGATTTTCCATAGAAAAAAACTCCAAAGTTACTGCTCAAAACAGTCTCTGTAAGGTAGTATACAGAAATTTAGGTTAATAGTTTAACCTGGGTCAGTACTGATAGGCTTTTGAAAAAAAAGAGGGGGGGAGAGGGGAGGGGGAAACTCTGAAATGGTTCTTCATTGAGAGGCTGCAGAGATCTTATTAGAAAGGATAATGATAAACTGTTTACGGTTTTACTACCGGTAAAACGTTGAAAACAAAGAGAATTGCAGCTGCACAAACAACTATCTAAAACATGGTTTCGTTATTCTTGTTTAGGCAGCATTTGAAGATTTCGGCAAATCGTTTGTAAAGACAACCGCGATGACTATCGGAGAATTCAATTACGAAGAAATTTTGATTAATTCTCAAGACCAGACGGTGAACAAGAGTGGAGTTATTGCCGATCTCCTGCCTTATCCCTTTCTTTCTAACGTGTTCTTCTACATCTTTATGATGACTATGCCAATTGTCTTGATGAATCTCCTGGTAAGGATGTTATTGTACTTGAAGTTGGTGTCATGTGTGCGGTTGGGGGAAGGGGGCGTTTCTTTGTCTTTTAATTAAACCCACCTTTTATCCTCATCGTCTTCTTCTGAACCTAATGTTCTTCTGAACCTAACCTCCCGAGCCAATACGAAGTTTTTCTATTGCAATTAAAGGAAACGAATTTATGTTAAATTCGTTTGTTTTCTGATCCTTTTGTTCAAAGTATATTTGGGCCAAAAATAAAGTTTCAATACAGATAAATGAATAAACACTTTGTTTAATTGTAGGACTCGAGGCAGTCCCTTTATGTTTGATGCAAAGGCAATCTGCTACCAACGAGAGCTCTGAGCACTTCAAATCTAAAAGCTATAATAAACAATCAAAACAAAGTTTATTCAAAATACCAATTTAAATACATTTTCTTCTTCTGACAATTTGTCCAATGACAATGACAGTGATAATAGCAATGGTTTATTTTGGCATATTTTAAAAGATTTATAAAGAACCTCAATACAGTTGCCTCATTCTAAATTAGAAGCTAACTAATTGCTTTTTGAACGGTAAATTTTTTCCAGTATTCTTAGTGTTTCTGTCTTTTCTATATCTTCATGCTAATTATCCGACTGTCTTTTAAACCTCCCGATAGGGATGTCGTTTGTATGGGAGGAGGGAACCTTTTTGTTAATTCATAAAAGTAACTTTTCCTACTAAGGTTGGTCTGGCTGTTGGCGACATCGAAGCTATTCGCAAGACCTCTCACCTACGACGTATTGCGGCACAGATCCATTTCCTTAAGGAAATTGAGAGCAGGTATCCGCTGTTTATTACCCGTCGGCTTCACAAACCCCAACTGGTGGAACAACCAAACGCAACACCAATGGTTCGCTGGAAGTAAGTACTCGTCCCAGACTCTATTGGAGACCTTTGGCAATGAGGACGGCAACATGACGCATCACAAAAACACACTTTTCCTCATTTTTGGCTCGTTTGCTTTCATCGGACATATAGTCCAATACGCTTAATCACCCGGGTTGCTAGCAACCTGTCATAGCTCAAGACCTCATTGACTGTGTTTATTTAAAGCACGAGTTATCAAACATACCAGGTTTACACGCCCTGAATGAAAACTGCTAGCAGCCCGGGTTTTCTAACATATTGTGCAGTGTGCGCTACAGGCTCACTGCACCACCCCTACACACTACCAACTCGTGATTCTAGAAACCTTTAAACCAGTCGCTACCACTACGCTCAAATTTTCCAAAACCCACACAGAATTTCCGGTAAGACACTCACTGTTTAGGTTTAAGTGTTCTAAGAAACTCCCCGATATAGCCTTTATACGTATTCATTTATAACTCTTTTGTTAGTAAGGCCTAAATGATTTTGTCATCGTGTTATTTCATTGAAATTACAAAGTGATTTTCCAGTGTTAAAACATCTTTATCTTTATTCATGACTGAACAGCTTTGAGTTTAATAATGAAATGTGGAACGATGTCAGCACGGCTGTAGCAGACGTTTTAAGTAAAGTCTTACTGCTGTTACTTTTTTTACTCCAGGATGATCCTATTCGGTGCGAATGGCGACGACCAATTAGAAGACGAACCAGAAGGCAGCTCTGCTAAAGAACTGAATCAGCGTTACGTGCGGCTTGATAAGAAGATTGGTAAAACAAAGAAAAAAGTCAAAACACTTGCCGTATTAATGGAAAAACAGAATCAGATTTTGGAAGCGCTTTCAGACTCGAGAAGCGCAGCTTACCAACCTGTTGATGAAAAGCTATAATTTTGAGGATGAATGATTCATGGTCGTAATTTTTGATAATCAATTTCCTAGTGTTTCAGTTTTACCCTGATAATCCTAGTCAGTCCTAGGAATTTCCCTTTACATAACTCATACAAAATAAGACTTTCGGTACTGAGAAAATGAGTTATCAAATAAACTGCAATAAAATTCTCCCAAACTTATTCAATCAATAGTATGGGCTCTAGTTGGGAAAATTGACCAATCTAACTTACATTAAGAAGCTTAAGGTACTAGCAAGATTAGAACGGCTGCCCTACAAACCCTTAAACAGAAAATTGAAGATCTATGTTAAACTGACCATATAACTGATAAAAAAAACCCCAGGGGAAAACACAGAAGTAATCGAGACATCGACAGCGAGTCAATACGACGTTTTTCTATTGCAATTAAAGGAAACGAATTTATGTTAAATTCGTTTGTTTTCTGATCCTTTTGTTCAAAGTATATTTGGGCCAAAAATAAAGTTTCAATACAGATAAATGAATAAACACTTTGTTTAATTGTAGGACTCGAGGCAGTCCCTTTATGTTTGATGCAAAGGCAATCTGCTACCAACGAGAGCTCTGAGCACTTCAAATCTAAAAGCTATAATAAACAATCAAAACAAAGTTTATTCAAAATACCAATTTAAATACATTTTCTTCTTCTGACAATTTGTCCAATGACAATGACAGTGATAATAGCAATGGTTTATTTTGGCATATTTTAAAAGATTTATAAAGAACCTCAATACAGTTGCCTCATTCTAAATTAGAAGCTAACTAATTGCTTTTTGAACGGTAAATTTTTTCCAGTATTCTTAGTGTTTCTGTCTTTTCTATATCTTCATACTAATTTTTCCGACTGTCTTTTAAACCTCTCGTTTGTATTGGAGGAGGGAACCTTTTTGTTAATTCATAAAAGTAACTTTTCCTACTAAGGTTGGTCTGGCTGGAACTTTGATTTTGGTTGCGCATCGAACGACAAGCTTGACATAGAAAGTTGTTCAAGAGAAAGTTGCTTAGCACCTCAATTGATTGTATCAAATCATTTGCTTCTGTAATTTCTAGAACTCTCTTGATCAGATACATAGTATTCATACAAGGCAAGCTCACAAAAAAACTGACATACTAAGTCGTTCCATACTGATCAGTTTGGTAAAAGTCCCTTCGTTATGTTGGGCCCCTCTTTGGAATAAAATTCCAGTTGGACGTAGGAGAAGCAGACTTGTAATGCATTCAAGGAAAAAACAACATTTCTTAAACAAAACATGCCTTTTTTCGCAATTAGTCAACAAAAGTATTTATTTAAGCAGGAATTTCTGCGTAGAGACTGGTCAGGAGTAAGAACGGTATAATACTGAAGGCAACAATGAAGATAGTTAAATCAATTTTAACCGCCTCTGCATGGTCAAATACCGGTTCCCAGCTGTAAATACAGTAAGATGACGGTTCTTTGTGGATCAATTTTTACGAGTAAAAACTTGCAGCTGGGTATAGCGCTCCAACCAACCAAGTCAAGATAATAACGATGGCACACGTTGTCTTGTTACGAATGGGTGGTTGGCTCATTGGGAGAACAACGCTGAAAAACCGTTCAATTGCAACAATTTCTAAACTCAAGACCGAGACTGCGTTCGATAAATATCTCAAAAAAAGCATCAGCTTGCAAGTTATTGCTCCAAGGACTCCGTCCAGCGGCCACAGTCTTGAAAAATAAATTTGTTTTATTCGGTATGCATGAGCGAATATCGGCAGCAATAAATCTGACGCAGCCATGTTTAGGATAAAGCAATCGACGATTGTTCGTAGTTTACGGTTTCTGGAGATAACAGCAACAACCAGAGAGTTTCCACCAAACGTGAGGATCATCAGCGCAGAGTAAGCTATGGTCTTGATGACTTTGGCCAGGGTTGAGTCCAAGAATAGTTCGCAGCCTTCTAGTGGAGAAGATAGAGTGGAGAAGTTTTTTGTTACGCTTTGCTAAAAAGAAAAGAAAAGATTAAAATATAAAATTGGGTAGAAACCAATGGCGCACTCTTGTTCTATTGAGTGTTGTTGTTAGTATCAGAGTAGATTGAAAAAGAAATTCTGGAGCCAAACAGTCCATTCACTTTGGTTATTTTGGACTTCTTTGCAAATGATCAAGTGGAATGGGTTTTTGAATAATTGCTCAAGTCCACAATGTTTGGTTCATAAATTGAGAACATTTGTGCAGCAGTGGATAAGTGAATTTGTAAAAGAAGTTTGAGGCTTTTAAAGGTAT
>JANVCF010079219.1:0-12676 GCA_025388745.1 Hydrozoanthus gracilis
GGGGGGGGGGGGGGCGATTGCCCTCCCCCCCCCCCCTAATCTCATGCCTTCGTTACACTCTTTTTCTTTGCGTTCTAGGGTTAAGTTCATGAATACTCTAAAAAATTTTCAGTATTCAAAAAAAACTGATCTTAATTTAACACATTGATCTTATTTGTTCAATACTTTGAGCTTCCCCCTTTTTTATTTCAATTAGATAGAGAGGGGCGTGTTTTACTGATGCAAATAATGCAGAAACAGAAAAAAGACGAAAAACTGGGCACCGGGCGCTTATTCTAATAAATACGGTATTGAACATGAAGGTCTAAGTTATTTAAAATAATTTTGTTTCAGAATAGCTCTTTGAATATTCAGTACTTCCTCATCTGTATTTCAATTAGACAAAGAGGCGTGTATTTTACTGAAGCAAATAATACTAACAAAGATTTGCTCTTTGGCAATTAGAATACAAGTTCATCCTTTCCATCGGCTGATAGAATGACAAGGCATGCGCTTTGTCGAATTGCCGACAGAAATTAAGAGCTTGTATACTAGTTGTCAACATATGAAGGATGTCCGAGCAAAACATCATTTGCTTGTCCAAGAAACTGTGGCGAGAGAGTTGAAGGTTTTTATTTTTTTTTGCTCTCACCCCAATTTTTGCGCAGCAGGTAAAGAAACCTCGCCGAAACCCAGTGGAAACGCTTGAGACGCAGAATATGAAATCACAACATCAGATTCAGTTTGATTAGTTTGCCAGTTTTTTTCTCGCTCTGATTTTTATAGTTAGCTCTTGTTTAATTACGGTTTTTTTTTTACTTACTAAAACCGTGTGAAAAGAACCCACAGAAACTATTATTAAATATACAAACTGGTGTGGCGATCTAAAGCGAAAGTTCGAATACAATGAGTGCAAATTTAGGCAGGTGCGAAATTTACAAAATATGTCATCGAATTTTCTAGTCTTTAATCTCAGTGCACATTAAATGTGCTATTAACAGTCACGCACGTGGGTGCCCATTTTTCTTCCAAATTTCGTTTTGTCGCTTCCGTGAGGCTAAATCTAGTTTTGATGTTTTCTTAGTAAGTTTAGTTAAATTCTAGAATCTTTTTGCAAATTTAACGAGAAAAAAAAGCGAGGTAGCGGAGTAGTTAGAATTGAGAATAGCGTCGAACAAAAAAATATTTCAGATGCTTCAAAATGTGTATATAGTAATTTTACAACCGATTCTTTCTAAAGTATTTTATGAGATGCCGCTCGTTTATCATGTTCAAATCAGTTTTTTGTGTTTTGGCTATCTCCTTTGTCATTTAGATATCAATCATGAGCTTCATTTCTTTATTTGATATTCTGTCTCTGTCACCAAAATATTTTAAAGGAGTTCAAAGGATACCCAAATGAGTATTTTAATTGGAGACCACTCACGCTTTCCGACAAAATTACCTTTTTGTGATTTAAATTTTTTTTGTCGTTTAAGCATCAATGAGGGAATTTCATGTCTTAATGCTGTCACTTTTACTAAAACATTTTTTTTGGAAATTCAGCTCATCTTCAGAACAAGTGGTACATTTCGAAACTAAGTGTGGAAACATCGCGCAACAAATAAAAATTCCTACCAATGGAACAAAATTAAACAGTTTCGCTCTTTACAAAACACCAATAAGTTTTGCTCTCGCAACTTTAATAACCGTAGGTCATTAACAGCTGCGCAAACTTCTGTTCTTTCTAAAGCTACACTCAAACTCTGCAACATTAATATTGCAGGATTTGGTACGATTAATTTTAAAAGAAACAATCGATAAGTTGGCTCACATCTTTTTCCATGCATTCTATGACATTTCGGTAAGTAACCGTTTGTTTAAAAAAATTGCGTGGAAAAAATATAGTTTCAGCATCTACGGCTATATGTGAAAATGAACAGCACAAGCATGTTAAAATTGCTTTTTTTCTGTACATGAACGACAACATTTTTTAGCCTTTAAAAACAGAAAATGGTTGAAATGACGGCCGTCCCTTTTGCCGCCTTTAGGGGCCGAGATTAGTCAAGCAGTCTGAAGGTCGATGTATGTAAACAGCAGCCAAGAAAGTCTGAGTATAGATATTCTTAATCATTTTAAAAGTGCTTCAGCCTTAAATGCTCTTAAATTTTCCTACAGTGACATTTTTTGCATGAACGGACCAATAGAGGGTTCGTCCACGACTCCGTTGTTTGGGAACTTTGGAGAAATTTGCAATTGACTCTTACGATTTCGAGTAACTTATTTTATATGAGCTACTTTCTTAATCTTGATGAGCAAATATTACTGTTGTTTGCTGTTGTTTTGTGAGATCTTGAATCGACTCTTATCTTTAGTTTAAACCTTGAAAGCTTGATCTATGTTTTGAATCGACTTGGAAGTGGCTACATTCCAGCCAGTTTTCTATGCAAGGATTTCAAAACTGTAAGAAGAAACGTCCGTTTTGACTGAAATACTTCTGCCCACGCGTATAGGAAGAAAACTTTGGTAACTAAATGGTGGATTTTTTTGATTTGTCAGTTCAAACAATTAGGAAGTTGTTCTCGGTTATTCCCTAGTGTATGAAATCGGCTCTAAAATTGTTTCAGTATCCGGTTGTCGTGTTTAGAGAGTTGAGAAGTGAGTGTGAAACAGCACGGGACCAGTTGAGTCATTTTAATTTCTACAAGGACATGTCCAGCGAACTTAAACACCCGGTTCTTTTTCCTCGAGAACAAAGAATAAGGAATTGAGTTATAAGGCCGATGAAATTTGGTAAACATCATCATCTTCACAAATCCATAAAAGCCATTTTTGAAAACCAATGTAGATATTCGGCCGGCTTCATGCACTAAGATTAAATCCGAACTAAGGCATGATGAAGAGGAAAAAAAGGCAACAACAGGAGGAAGACAAAAGAATAATGAATACGTTTCACTTTTTTTTACTGAGCTGCTCCGAACGATTGTACTTTCAGTATATCTAGACCACACTGAAACGGATTCGAAATTAAACTAACTTTATTTATCGTCGTTACGCTGGGAATAGTTGCCCATTCTCCCAAGCCAGTGGCTTTTGTTTAAGCGCTCGACGGCACAGATGTCGGCGTGAAAGTCGATATTGTGGAGGGAGGAAAACCGGAGAACCCGGAGAAAAAACCCTCGGAGTCAGAAGAAGATCGACAAATCTTAGCCCACATGCAAACCCAAGATTCGATCTCGGGTCTGCAGAGGTTGGAGGGCACGAGCGCTAACCACTCGGCCATCCTGACTCCCCGAATTATCGCAAACATTAAGATTCGATCGAAGTCCTACGGCGAAGGCTTTCAACACTTAATTTGCCCTGGCAATGAGCTTTGTTAAAAGGGAAAGTGTGATAATATTTTAACCTCAACTTTATTTTACTTCACTACAAATTTGCTTTTGACGCTCGTGCTTCAAAGTAATTCTGTATAAAGCAACATATAAAAAGAAGAACATTAAAGGTAAAAAAGCCATTTCATTGCTAATCTTTCCGCTCTCACACCATTAATACGCATCAAAGCCTACATACTGCGCGGAGATTCAATTACCGATAAACCGGATTCAAATATATTAAGAGCTTTCGCAAACATTTCGGCAAAAAAAGAACATCTTAATTATAAACCTTCTACTAAGGGGAACTTAGTCAGTTAGACATATTTCATTTTTAACATCTGTGGCAAGTCCTGAAAGACGAATGAGAAACAATAACCTTCCCCACCATCTCTCACTAAGGCAGTTTTGATTGGAGAGGTGTTTATGCAAATTTAGTGATAGAAATATATATGATTGTAAACGGACAGAAACAAAATTTTATTGAGACAGAGATCATTTTAAGATTGTCTTTCTTGCTTCTTTTTGATTTGTGGTATGGTGAGCAGGCGAAATCAATTTTAATTAGTTGGAAAAACTTTTTCGTTAAATTAATCTTACAGTCCACCAGAAGGAAAACCATATGGAACTCTAAAAACTAAAGCCCCGCTGTTTTTTTTAAGTTTCCCGCTCTTATGTTTTATATTCCCCTCGTTTATAGAGCATATGAAAGAGCTTTAATCGAGTTCTAATAAAGACAAGCATAAAAATTGCAGCAATTATTTTTCAGTTTCGTAGGGATGCATCGCCAACACATACACTGGCTGTTTCGATTTCAACTCCGCTTTGCAATGATCTTTGCGGTTTGCCTCGTCACAAAAGCAACACCAGACTCGAGACTCTCCAACCTTACTTGTTCTGAGCTCTGCACTTGTGGATTAGATTTAAACGGCAGGATTACAACCAAATGTGTTCTGAGCGGACTGAATAGTTCAAGCTTAATTGGTATGCAATTGCCGCCACGGTTATATTCTCTGTAAGTTTCCTTTTTTGACTTTTGACTTCTTTCAAACGTAAAAAAAGTCAAAACAAAGTAGATAAGTATAGGTTAACCACTGGAGATGGGGAACAAACCGAGTCGCGCTGATCTACATCATAAACAAAGAACCCCATGAACCCACACGAAGGAAAGAGAAAAAATCTCTGACCTCGGTGGGATTCGAACCCACTAAGCTACAAGTACAAGGTCAGCTGGGAGTTTGGCAGTGGGACTTTAAGGACATTTTGACTCTGCCCGAGCCTAAACATAAACGTACACAATGCATATGTTAAAACACAATATATCTAGAGATTCCAGTGGCGTAGTCAAATCATAAAACCTAGCAAAGATAATCCTTCCGTACCACTACAGGTTTAAAGTCTACGGACGGCATCAACGACGGCGACAGCTTACAAAAAACACACGTTTTGGGTGTTTATTGACCACACGGCATTCATTGCAAATATGATTTTTACCAGGCCAACTTTTAGAAACTTGTTCCCTTTCTTCTTTTTATTAAACGGAGGGAGCACGATGCTCACTATAAACTCGCGTGCCGAGTTCCGACAAGGTTTCGTACCAAGGATAGAAACCGTAAGGGAAATGGTAAAGTAGGAAAGTCCAGACAACGTAGGGCTCAAAAGAACAAATATAACTCCCACATGTGGGAACCGAACATACTGAAAGACATTTACGAACGTTTACTGAACTAAAGCAATCCACCTGAAAAAAGCAGGACTGCCGAACGCTTGGAAAACCACAAAAAAGAATCTGAAACAAGAGACAGAGATTGTAGTAGAGGGAAAAATGAAGATAGTATATTATTAAACGTAATTCAAATAGTTTTTCTATACTTTTCTTTTCCCTGTTAAGATAATTTGAAGGCCTGGGCCTATACGCTGGCTACGCCACTGCATTCTTGTGCTTGCTCTCACTGTTTCCTCGTAGCTCTTGTTGTTACTGTTAATATCGCTGGTATTACTGATGTCGTTAGTTTATCATTCTTATTGAGATTAGTGTTGTTATTACTGTTGACGTCATCATTATAATTGTTAATGAGTTGGCGCTGTTGTTTTTATAAGCCTCGTCATTGACAATCTAATTGGTGTAGTCCTATTGTTGGCGTCGCCATTGTTATTGATGACGTACTGTCGTTGATGTTGGTGTGGTGTTACCTTTGAAATTTTAATCGTCTTTGTCGTTAGTGTTATCGCTAAAGTTACTGTTATCCGTGTTGTGTGTGTTGTTGTTGTTGGCGTTGGAATTGCATAATTGGCATTGTCTATGTCGTTGGTGTTGGAATTGTCGTTATTGTTGGCATTGCCGTCTAAGTGTCATCACTAAAGTTGTCGTTGTTATTGAATTTGTCATTGTTAAGGTCGACGTAGTCATGTTGGTTTCGTCGACTGAGTCGGTGATGTTATTATCATTGAGCACTACTATTGTAATTATAATCTTACCTCTATTTTTTTTGTTTATATTATTACTGTTTCTTCGACGATTAATAAATCGGCTCTAACACTCATGCAAAAATGATCATTATTCAGTTCAAGCAAACAACCCACTCAAGAGTTTTTTCTTGCTGCCTTTTTTTCGTAGAGATCTGTCATCAAATGGACGAACAGAATTACCGATCTCGTTTACCCGCAGAATCTCCAACGTCAGCGAACTGTAAGCAACTATTCATTTTTTCAAAACAAATAATAAACTATTCAATTTTAACTTATGAAGGGTCTCAATGAACGGTAGCATAATTTCGCTACTATCAATTGTATTTGTCTTTGTCAAATTCAATGGTTTTGTTATTTTTTTGAGTTTCTTATACTGTTCTTTTATTCTTTTCACTATTGTTTTTATCATATTGTTTGTTCCGCGTTTGAGCATCAAAACGTTTTCAATGAATCTAAACGAATCAGTTTAGTTCAGTTCATTACATAATCAGTTGTTGTTATAACATTAGTGAGCCTCAACCAATCGCCGGAAATTTTTGCTTATTCGCTTAAGGTCAATTTGAAAGACTGTATTTTCACTTACCGTTAACGGGAATGTGAAAGTCACTGATTCGAGCGACAACTGGTCAAGGTTGCAATTCCTCGAGGCTTACTACATAAAGAATTCGAAACCAACAGTTAACGAAGGCCTAAAAGTCTCTAGAGACCTAGAGCTATTCTGAGACGCAAATATAAATACTGGCTGCGCTTGTAAATTATTTTCAACATGACTATGACTTGAAATAAAGTCGAAATATTGTTGTATAAGTTCAACACTCGTTTCTTGGTCCAAAACTTGGATTTACTGAACGATATTTTCTTTTCTCGGCCTAGTTATTATAATGATGAATTATAATATATACTATGTTTTCTTTAATGTTTAGTATACAATTTATACATGCAAAATAGGTAAAATGTTGGTAAATACATTTATCATATTCGATTCACAGCAAAATATATAAATTCGTTTCTGATTGGATAATTCCGAATGCATAACTAGGTTAAAGAGTGCAATATGAAAGTGTGAATGCATAACGAAAGTTGCTATGGAAACACCCGCAAGCGCCAAGTTTGAAAACAGATACAAAATTGCAGACAGTCGTTTTGCGTTTTCAAACGAAAGCAAGGTTGATAAGCTAAAGGAAAATTTCAAAAATCAAAGTCAAAAAATCAAAAACAAAGTCAACGAAAACATTGAAGAGTACATGCACAAACAGCTGGATCAAACATTGCAAGTGTTTTACGCTGAAATACGTTCAAAAGACGGTTCTGACTATGAACCAGAGAGCTTAAACTCGAAGCTGGCGGCCCTTGGCCGACATTTGAATGTTTTCAAATTTAAACCCTTTTGGAAATGACATTTGATACGCTATCCGTTCTGTCATACTTTTTATTTGAGTTCTTCCGTGCTTTTGTTTGCAGAAACCTATCCAACAATACATTGAGGGGATTAACAACGGGATCACTTGCTGAACTAAAACATCTTCGTATGCTGTGAGTTACCGAGGCACTCTCTAGTAATCTCTCTCCCCTCCTCCACTTCACTTACTTTCCCCTACCCCCGTTGCAGGGAATAACAATGGAGTCACTTACTGAACTGTTAAACCTTCTTATGCTGTGGTTGTACAGAAACACCGTAGATTCTCTAACAACCTAGCGTCCGCCATGTTGAAAGGTCATGTTTTAAATTCACAAAATTGAATTGTTTGATACATTGCACAGGCAGTTCGCTTCGACAAGCATAAAAAAACTAGTTCGCGAGAAGGTACACACCAGGCGGACTAGCAACGAATCTCTGCAAACTGTGGTGTATTAAGTCGCTCGCACCTGAAACGCTAGATATCGGCAATTTTATTCGCCAGTTGCTGCAATCAGCATAATTCGCCCACTGTGTCCGGCGTAATCACGCCGCGGTTCGCAAAGATTCGCTTCTGGCCCGCCTTACGGCCCCTTCCTGCGAATCAGCCTTATGCATGTTGACGTCAAACTAGTCAATTTCACCCCCAAGCCTCGTATTCAAGAAATAGGTGTGAGCATTTTCCACGTGCAAACCGTGTTCACGAAGGAATTCTTTTCATCTGTGGGCGCTTTGGGTGTTGATTTATGAAATATTCACACTTTCATGATTCGAAAGCGAGGCTTTGTGATGTTTGACGTAAACATGCATAAGGCCTTCCTTATGAGCTCTTCGCAGCGAATTGCCTTCTCAATTAACCAATCCGATTTCGCGAATTTATCGCACGGCCTTTCAAAATGGCGGACGAAGCGTGTTGGAAACGAAGGAATAAGAAGCAAAACCTGCAAGAAATAATTCGCTATGCGTGCCCCTATGCACTCAGGCGATCACACTCGCCGCGATCGGCTATAAAATCGCCTAAAGCCGGGGACACACAAGGCGATTTTGTACGCGAACCGTAGTATATTTAATCGCTGGTATCTTTCATGCTAATAGGGGATTTCATACGCCGGCCGCTGACATCAGCAAAATTTGGTACTGCAGTAGGTAACAACCTAAACGAAGTTTACCAAGCTTCGCAAATGGTAGTGATCGGCGTATAAAATTGCCAAAAGATACCCGTGAAGTTCTTATCGATATGTTGTAATTCAACACGAACGTTTTACATTATGAACAAAATTTTCGTTTTTGCTCGTCCATAAACCACCACTTGGAAAACAAAATAATGAAAATAAGACAACCCCTTGTCAATCTGAAGACACAACCTGGAGGTACTCATTTTTTTTTTTTTTTATCAAACTACAGTTTAAATTTTTCATTCACTTCTAGAGAAACAAGTTGTTTCAGGCCACATATATAACATGACTTCAAAAACATGATTAAAACTTTTTACTCCAAGAGTAACAAAAGAAATATAATAACAATAATAATAGTAAAAATAACAGTAAAAAGATAAGCTAATAATGGGATATTTAAACTTGTATGGTGATATAGTGTAAGCTTAACTAGTAGACACTGAAAATAATAATGTTATTATATGGAAATAGTAATAATACTAAAAATAATAATAACAGTTGTTATTTATTATTGATAAATTCTATAGAAAGTGATTCTACTGAACGCACATAAAGGTAAAACTACTAAATATTATTCCTTAGACTTACATCGTTTGATAATGTATTTAAAGAGGAAACTGGCGTAGAAAATATGTTAAGAAATTCAAGGCTCCTTGAAAAGTATTACAATAATAATAATAGTAATAATAATAATAACAACAACAGCAACAACAACAGTGACGATAATAATAATGATGATAATAATAATAATAATAATAATAACAATAATAGACAATAGATTAGTGATTAACGGTGAGGTAGAAAAGGGCCAAGTAAAGTAGGGTTTTGTCACAAACCGAAGTGTTTCCTTTTCAGTGACCTGTCACACAGTCGGACGTCTCGTCTCAGTGGGAAGGACCTACCGGCAACGCTACAAACACTTTCTGTCAAACGATCATGGTTTTCTAGATACATGGGTTGGCTCGATATTCTGTCCCTTCCTAGTATAGAAATAACAACAGACGTAGAATGGTCTCCGACTTGTGATCGATGCAATATAACCAAAACTCCTCCAAAACAAAACATTCTGTCTTCGCGTGTTAAGATCAACTCAAAAACAAAAGTTTGTTACAGTAAGAAAAACTCATTTGAAGAGGGTTCTGGAGATATTTGTAGGTATTACAGCTATCGCACCGGTGAAATTGATCCTTTTAGATATCTGAAACCAGGCTTCACATTGCAATGCTGGTGTGACCTTCAACGTTGCGCTACCATCGATGAGTGGTGGCACGAAATCTTCATAGACTTTCCTCTTGCCCTAAGACTTGTTGGGCAAATGTCAGACTGTCTGTACCCATTCGCCACTGTTGCCCTCCTCTTTAATTTTCTTGTTGTATTGGTAATCCCAGCGTCGAGGGTTCTTCGCAAATCACCCACATTGCTTTTGATCCTGAACATGGCTGTGTGTGACATTCTTATGACTATCTGGTGTGTTCTCACAGCTAAACACAATAGTTTTATCATAAAAGGCGGCAAGAAACCAGGGACTCTTTTGTTTTATCGTACGTTTTTGTACGTTTGGTCGTCTCACTATAAGAATTGCCAACACATGGCTTTCATCTACTGTACAGTACAAATCTCTTCAGTTGTGACATCCCTCTTACTGTCTTTGGAGAGATATTTCGTTATTGTTTACTCGATGACGCCTGGTGTAAGAATTACAACAAAAACTGTTATCGTAATCACCGCAGCAACCTGGTGTGTAGCGCTTTCTTATGCCACTTGGGCTGTCTTTTTCGTAGAAGATGAGGTACAGAAGCTGAACAAACAGTTCAACACGTTTCTGTGTACAGCATCAGGAAACTTTATAAATTTAAGGGATAATGTGTTTCATGAACTTCCTGTGTCCGTTTTCTTAGGTTTTGCCGCCCTCGTTGTATTCTTCTGCACAATACCGTTTTACATTCACATCTATATCGTTGTAAGAAGGTCCAGCAACCAAATGGGTATCAGGCGGGAAGGAACTCTTGCCAAAAGATTGGCTGTCCTTGTATTCACAAACTTTTCGTTCAACACTCTTCCGTTTGCAGTCATTCCACTTCTTGCTGCCCTAACCTTTCGTAATTTTTCTAGTAACTTGATTACCCTCTATTTCATCAATAATCGAGACTTGAGCAAGAACAGCAAGTATATTGTCTGGTTTGTGTGGTTTCCAGTTCTTCTCTTATGTCTTAACTCTTGTCTCAATCCATACCTGTTTGCATTCCGACATAATCTTTTCAAGGAACATTTTCGCAAAACTGTTCAAAAAATACTCCAACACTTTCGCAAACAACGTAAAACGGTGGCATCAGAAACAAGAAGTCTACCACTCCCTACAAGGTCGGCTAGTTAATAATTACACTACGAGGTAAGGTTTTCGGCTATGAGTTCAAAGTCAAAAAGACGCCGACGGCAGGATTCATAAAATAGGAGAACGACTAGGCTAGTTTTGATAAAAAATAACTAACATTAACCAACTTATTTTCTTCCTCTGCAATTTGACAAAAAAGGTAATTCGCCGTTGCTTTTTTTGTTTAAAAATACCAGCAGTTTCTTTACTCGCCGTCTCAAGACAGTGAGTATGATAGCCAATCAGATTGCAGCATAGACAGTGAGTAGGATAGCCAATCAGATTGCAGCATAGACAATGAGTAGGATAGCCAATCAGATTGCAGCATAGACAATGAGTGGGATAGCCAATCAGATTGCAGCGTTTGTCATAGTACACCAGTGTGTTTCTACTAGAATACAACGTAAGATGATGAAAGTAAGTTGAAAGACATGCATTGAGTGTATCCTAGGCCCCGCCCACACTAACCCGGGTAAATTTGAAAACGCATCAATTTTTCTTCGGATGCGCCTTCCGTCCACACTAATACGCACATATCCGAATAAATTCATCGACGAAAACGGACAAATTTGAATACGCTCTCTAGAGTGGATAAGTTTCAATACGCCAGCTAAGCGTGTTAGTGTGGACGCGATACTTTTGAAATACGTAGCTTTTTTAATACGCTTCCTGCTTGTCGCCATGGCGACCTTGAATCCAACATGGCGTTCGGTATGATTGTGGTCTGTGTGTGTGTTGTATCAACTTTAATCGCTTGTTTGGAGCTAAATAATGCACTATGTAACTTGTATTTCGACAGAAATGCGTAAATAATACTGTTCGTACAGTTTTTTTAGACTCCCAGTCAACTTTTTCCATCGATTTGGATGCCTTATAGTCGATTGTCACGTTCAAAAACATATATGATATAATCATATGATATAACACAAGAAGATAAAGATGTGAACCGCATTGACAGTTTCTTTGTTACTTCCTACTTTTCAACAGATAGTATATCAGCTCGCAATTTCGATCGATTGGCGATAAAGTTTTAGAGCGAGTAATCTAATTGTTTTAGTGGAAACCTCTAAAGAAGAAAAAGAACAACGGTATTTTTTTTTGTAACTGCAGAAATAATTGTACTCTTTAAACAGTGATTTTATTTCTAAAGTTTGCAACTATCACTAACAACCACAAAGTTCTTTCTTTTCTTACCTTAAATTTTAAGGTTTAAAAAACTTTGCTTTGTTGCTGTTTTAGTTATTTTGGAAATTCTTTCTGAGTAAGAATGTTTAACTTCCTTGGGAAACTTTCGAAGAGCAAAAAAAGGAACTCCAAGTTACGTTGCTTGCTTATATCTCCCAGACACTCTCTTTCTCCTGATAGATAAAAACTGTGGTATCCAATCAGATCGCAGTAATTGTGATCGAATATGAAAAGGTATATGTACTGAACAACAATTTCAGTTTCAACTATTGTACCGTATAACATGATAAAAACTAGTGTGAACCACAATGGCAGTTTCCTAGTTAGTTTCTACTATTGTGCCATATAATATAACACAAGATGAAAACAATGTAAGCTAATGTGAACCACATTGGCAATTTCTTTGCTGGTAATTAATAAGATAAACGTGCTGTAATTTAGTTTTTATCAGAAATCTACGAACAAGGTAGATTAAACGAAACAATAAATACAAAGAAGAACAGCTGTATAAAGAGTAAAATTCTTTAGTACCTTGTAACATAGGTCACGGAACGACTTAAAATGTCACATTAATAGGAGTTATATACAGACTTAAAAATATACCTACCAACTTTTTAAAAGTTTTATTCGCTGTGAAATAAAAACTTAGTAACTGAAAGATCGATGTTGTTTTACAACCGTTGCTCCTCGAACTTAGCTTCGGTCTTAACGCTGAACGTTACTGTCCCGTGCTTAGGGGAGAGGGATTGGG
>JANVCF010079330.1:0-12675 GCA_025388745.1 Hydrozoanthus gracilis
CTGTGAGGTTTTGAAAAACACTTTCGCAATCAGTATATTAAGACTACCGCCATTTTTCAAAACACATATATGTATCAGCACTGTAGGTGACAAATTTTGCATCTTCCCACCAATCCACTCACACACTAAGAAAATTATCACTACAAGTGGCACATAAATTCATAGTTCCATTCTCATCCTTAACTTCCCATCTCTAGAAACCTTTGATGATTCCTAAGGTGTGTCTGAGTACCTTTTAGGTAAAAAATTTGGTCAGGAAGTGATCTGAAAAAACAAGCTTAAGTTACCTTATTACAGGAAATTTTAGCGTCACTTTAATTTAGCAATATTTAGCGAATTTTTAAATTTTTAAATTTTAAAATTAAAGTGACGCTACAAATAAGTGTCGCTAATATAACCTGACGCCAAAATTTAGTGACTTAATATTTTTCAAAACTTCAAAAAATGAGTTTTTATGCAAAAAAAACGCTTAGAAAGTCAATGTTGGCAGCAACAATGTTCACAATGTCAAATATGATTGCCCAGTTTGTGTTTTGTTGATGTTGAAAATGAACATTGTTTGATTTTTATGTTTGTTGTTTTAAAAATTTACACTGATGAATAAAGGGAACCAAAGAATAAGAAGTCGGGTTTTGACTCAAAAATGCTAAAATAAAGTGACTAGAAATTTGATCTTTTTGAAAAATCACTAAAATAAAGTATTGCTAAATATTTGAGTCTCAAAATCGCTAAATAAACATGATGCTAAAATTTCCTGTAATAAGGTAACTATCACTGTAGGTGACAAATTTTGCATCTTCCCTCATTCTTCCTGCCCATCCTCTCACACACTAAAAAAAATATCACTGCAAGTGGCACATAAATTCGTAGTTCCTTCCTCATCCTTAACTTCCTGTCTCTAAAATCATTTGGTGATTCCTAAGGTGTGTCTGAGTATCTTTTAGGTAAAAAATTTGGACTGGAAGTGAACTGACAAGCTTAAGTAAAGCATCATTATTATTGTATGGCCAGTCAAGACCAGAATCATGCAATCTGATTGGCTGAATGGAGAGCTGGGTTATAATGCATTACACATGGTATTTATTACGAGGGGGAGTCAGGATGGCCGAGTGGTTAGCGCTCGCGCCTCCCACCTCTGTGGACCCGGGATTGAATCTTCTTCTGACTCGGATGGTTTTTCTCTGGGTTCTCCGGTTTTCCTCGTCCAAGATCTGTGCTGAGGGCCATATGTTAGATAACTTCCACAAGATTAATATGTTTACCTTCGTTGAATAAATAAAGTTTAGTTTTGGTTTTGTTTAGTTTAGTCTATAATTACAAACTTTTCTTCTTTTTTTGCTCTTACTATCATATTTCACCTTTATTAGATATTTTTTACTAAATTTGGAAATTAAAGCAAATTTATAATAAACAACATGCAGATTAACCTCGAGCTCAGTTGTTACTGGAAAATTTCTTTTGAGTTTATAAACCTAATGGCCTGTGTGCTCAGTCTATCCAGCCCATAGTTCTGAGATTTCCCAGTAACAACCTCCTTATCAGTTAATACAAGTTATATATTACTCCCTTACCCCTGGGGATCGATAAGCATCCACTTTAAATGGACCAATACTGAAGTTACACTCCTTGAGAAACAAGTTAAAGCCTGGGCCTGCATGCAAAAACAAACAAACAAACAATATTGATATCACATAGATGGTTGTCTTTTAAGGTGTCAGGCACACCTTTTAGACACCTTCACCTTTTTGTCTATAGCGTGCTAGGATTTTATCAAAGTCCCACTAAAGTATACATTTTCTGAAAGCTTATTAAATTTCCTACATGACAAAGCTGCTTGTTTATCAGTTTGACTTAATATGATTCTTTTACAGCCTCTTGTTTTGAAAATAGTTTTTCAATTTGAAGTTCCATCTGAAAAACCAATTATCGCCTCTGCACAGTTTACACACCATTAGAAAGAACAAAGATTGGTCTCCAAAATCGTGTTGGCGATTTGCATTTAAGCACGTTGTCACTTTTTTTATCAAGTTACAAAGTTGAAACTGCTGTTTCATGCTTGCTTCCCATTGTTTTTGCAAGATATCTCAAGAGCAGGGTGATTAAAAACAAAACGCTGACACGTTTTTGTAGATCAGACTAAGACTTCTCAAATTTTTTGGGGTTTTTGACTGAGTAAAGCTAAGTCTGATACCTTAATGGCATATATGTGTAAATACAACATGTAGATTCAAAGTGAGGCCTTACCACTGGAATGGAGTTTATTCCAAGTTTCGCTGATCTACAGCATTAACAAAGAACCCCATAAACTCAAATAAATGAAAGAGAAAAAATCTCGGACTTCGAATTCGGTGGGATTCTAACCCATGACCTACTGTATAAAACAGATCTATGTCGCTCTAACTGAGTGAGCTTTGGGGCCAGCTGGGGGTTTGGTTGTGGTATTTTAAAGACAGTATGGCTTGGCCCAAGCCTAGAAATAACCAGAGAGTGTTGCCCTTTAGTGGCATATGGATAAATACAACTCTCTATTGTTATTTCTAGGCTTGGGCCGAACTGTAAATATGAAATCTCCTAATCTTATTTTGACATTTCTCAAGGTCTTGTACTTTATATCTTTTCCCCATCTCACAGTTTTGAACTTCCCCACAAAACGGCTTGCATTCTTGGCATTTCCAGCAGAGCTTGAAATTTCTGTTTTGCTTCAAATTTGTTTGGTGTCTCTGTATTTTAAGTTTTGTCTCAGATTTTTCACATCCTAAAGCGTTTTGATCTGGAACAATCATTCCTTCACTCCAAAGCCTCTAGCTCAGCTTTAAAAAAAGGGCATGACACCTTGCTTCCCCTACTTACACTACTATTACTTACTATAACTCCCAATTAATAGCTAGAACAAGATAAAGTACAACTGCAAACTAAAATAGCCTACCAATTAACAGTCCAATCTGTCGAAGACCCATGGCCATTGAAAACATGGCAGTTCTTTCTTCAGAAGTTGTGGTCCTAGCAATTTGTGCATTAATTGCTGATCCCACTCCACCCCCAATACCTAAAATTTTCCATAAATAAAGTGAGATTTAGCATTTTAGAACAGGGAAAAAATTACGAATACAAATATAAAATCTACATGTTGGAATGCAGCAAGGTAGATAGCTAATATATCTAATAATAATATTAATAATAAAAGCAAAACAAAATTTATATAATTAATTGTGCTAGTTCATGGTGGCAGAATTATTGGGGAGGGGGTTTGGGGAAGTGTGGAAGGCAAGATTCCTGTTTAAAAGTTGCTGTTGTTAGCTAGGAACTATTGAGGAGGCCACTGCTACCCACATAATTAACACTTATTCTATTAACCCTTTCAGCCCCAAACACGACAAATGTTGTGTTGGTAATTTCTCCCAACTAGGATTCATACTTTTCATGTAGTAAGTTTGGGAAAATCTAGATTTCATCTTCATCAGCTTACCTTGTTTGATCAATTCTCATTTTCTCATTACAAAACAACTTATTTTGTATGAGTTATCTTAGGAGAAACTAGACGTTGATAAACTGGCCGGGGTTGAAAGGTTTAATACAATTGAAGTTGATGGTGGCAAAATAACCCCTGAGCACCAAAGACCCGTGTTAGCTAGATACTCTTTAAGCCATTAGACACACTTGAAAACTGTGTGGTTGAATTTGAACAATAAAAATGAATAAACCATAGTTATCATAATTATTAAAAATAATCCAGCCGTGTCATGTATCCATTGAAATTTTAAGGGTCCCATTATCCACCAAAATTTTTAAGGTCTCATAAAGCTGGAGTTTCATTTTTAAATCTGCATCCCAAAGATGAATTAGAAATTTGAAAATGCTTTCTTGATGAGTATTTTACTAACATCAAAATGCACAAATTTTGTCTTGATCAAGGACACAATATAGTGGTTTAAGGGGCTGGGGTTCAAACTTACAGTTAACAGTCAGTAAAACACACAATAACCACATATAACCACCCAAGCCCGTGGGGAGGGGGGTTGCAATGGGTGTACTTACACCCCCCTCCCTACCCTGTTAACCAAGTATTTGAAAATGCAACATCCTCTATGTGCACCTAAGTGAAGACACTCATGTCAAATGATCAAAAGTTAAAAAAACATGTATTAATTTTATAATTTAGTTCTGTTCTGATTCACTGTTCATGAAGAACAAAATAATGAAACTAAGCAAAAACTGTTATGTACAAAGACAACTCAGCCTAAAAATTCTATTGTCATTCTTTAACATTTTCCATGTTTTAAGTTGGTTTTGACTGTCTACATTCCAGTCTGACACAACCTAACTCTCAATATTGTTACCCAGGATACCATGCTTCAAGATCCCCTTGGAGTAAATGTGTGTCAGTGCTTATTTGGTCTGTCTCCTCACCCTCCCACAAAAAATCCTGGCTACAGGCCTAACCCCCTTTGGGGGGGAGATAGTCTAGGATCAAAAGGGTAGGGATAACACTCGGAAAAGTGCCCAAAATACCCTAAAAATACCAAGGGACAAAAATTTTTACCCTAAAAAGTACCTCTATTTTAAAACTGCCCTAAAAAATACCAATTGAAAGCTGAAGTCTTCTCCTGGATAGCTAGCTGGTCATTGCTTAGTCCCCTCATGTTGTGCTGAGCGTGATGTGTAGTGAATAAAGGCATGTACATATACGTAACAGAAGGTTCACCAAAAAGCGCCTTTTGAAACTTCTTATCAGTATGCTTGTTTGCTAAAACATGGAACTGTAGGCAGTCCTTCAGCTTTGCATTTTTAAACCCTAAAAAATACCAGGCTCTTGGTTTAACACTGAACGTCATTTTACAACCCCTAAAAATACTGGATTGGCAATTTTAACCCCCAAAAAATACAACAGTCATACCTACCATCCTAATATAGGGAGTAACCCCCCCCCCCAGGCCAATATCAAAGCCCTTTTTACTGAGGACATGAAGTATAAACTAAATGATGAGAGCATAACTTACCACATAACAGTCTTGCACCAAGTACCCAGTATTTGGACCATGCAATGAAATACATAAAATTCCCTTTGGAAGAGATTTGAATATTAATAAATAAATTCTTAATAATATTAAACAAATTTAGAGTACATTCTTTTTGTGAAATCTAAATTCACATTCCTAAATCCAAAACTGGATTTAGCCTTCCTTTATTCAAGAATTTCATAAATCTGATTTTGCATTGCAATCAAAACAGTCTAAACCTCGGATTTCAATCTGAAACCGGTTTGTGATTTCGTTAGGCTGTGTTCGTTTTGACAAATCAGGGAATTAAGATTTTGTTTCATTATTATCTACTACATGTGTTTTGTTTAGCATACATGGGCAACAAACAACCAAAAATCTGATTTCAGGTTTTCTGTTACATTACCAAAGGAAATCAAAACAATCCAGATCTTAGGAATTGATACTTGGATTGTACAAAAGGAACTTAACATACCTTTAATGTAACTATAATAAATACACAGACCATCAACCAATTGATTCAAATTGCACAAAAAGTTTAAGCATTATCAAAATAATGCAAGTAGCATTCATCATGATTACCAAACAAAATGATAACACATAAAATAGGAAACCAATCGAAATTACCTCCAATTTCAAACAGATTCGCAAACAAGATGGTTGCTTTTGTCTTACGAGTATAGTCCACCCATAATCCAAACAATGGGCCACTGAAAAGACTTGAAAACATGAATGATGAAAAAACCATCCCGAAAAACCATGGCTCAGCATTAAATGTCTCACTGATATACAGCCACAGTGATGGCAGAATCACAGCTACAAATTAAAAAACAGATAAGTTAATTTCTGCAAGATATGTTGAAAGTGACAATTCCTCTTGATAATAGTATATTGTATATTAAATTAAAAGCACAGTACCTGTAGTTCTATAGATTTACAGAAGACTATAAGAGAGATGTTATGCCAATCAGGGTTTTCAGAGAGGGGGCTGCGAGTATTAATAATATAAAATAATAATAATAATAGCAAGCTCATCGCCCTTACTTGCAGTCAATTTGGACTGAATTGCAAAGAACGCAGCTCAACAAGGTCAGACCGAAAGCATGTTAAGGCGCATATTGCTGCTGCTAAATGCATGACCTTGGAGCACAATTCCACAGGCAGATAGAATTATCTGGGTGTTGATTTTGTTTAGGGAGGAAAGCCCTCGGAGTCAGATTGAGATCGACGAATCTCAGCCCACATGCAGAAACCAGGACTCGATCGTGGGTCCGCAGTGGTGGGAGGCATGTGTGCTAACCGCTCAGCCATCCTGACTCCCCATATAAGTGATATAAGTGATTCAAAATAACATGAAAACTGTGCAAATCATTGGAAGGGCAGCAGCCTATCAGACTGGGGTGTGTTTATTGGCCTTTTTAAATGTGTTTGCAAATCTAAACCATACAGTTGAGTAAATAAGTTAAAACCAGAGAGTGCAAATACACACACCCCTGATGAGCTCAAGTATCTGCTACTTCATCAAACAAGTATTCAGAGTCAGTGCACAGGTCTGTAATTTGTTTATTCCTCTTCTTATCAAGTATATTACTTGTATTTATTTTTGTAAACTTATGAGTAAACATGCACGCATACATAACTTTATAGTATGTACACTTGTGTAAAACTTTTATCAGTGAACATTTCTATATAATTTTTAATCATGAACTGATATCTTGATAACAATGGATCAATATCTTTAAGCAGCATATATAATACTACTATAATTCATGACAGAGTTTATATCAAAATAATATAATAACACACGTCTATGAAAATGAATGTAACCAAATGGTGACTCAAAATGCAAAAGAGACGTTTTGTAGAAAGTAAGTTGACATATTGTAAAAAAAGTTGATATTGAACTGCTTGCGCAGAAACAAAAGTTAACTTTGCGGAAGTCTAGTATTTAGAATTAATAACTCAACTGTCATAATAATTGTTAGTTCTCTTAGTCTGATATAGCACCGGATCTTCTCATTTCTGCAATCTTTGATTGTTATTAGTTAATTAATATTTGTGCAGTATACAACAACATACCATGCACGATTGCTTACAAACTAAAATGCATTAAAGATGTAAAGGGCTTTACACGAGATATATTATCTAGACTGGAAGGTATAGCTGGTCTCCCTAGTCTAGACAGTGAAAGTATATGTAGTTTAGTATTCGATTCACGCTATCCATGTTTGTTTGTTTAACAACTCACGTGCAATTAAGTGATACCACAAGGCACAGCCCTGGATAGCACAAGCTTTAAAGCAAACTGAAATGGTCATCATTGATTTGAAAGAGACTAGTTTCGGCCGCAGAGCAACACCTGAAAACCTCGTGACAACTTTATTACAATGTTGGTAGAACTAGAAGGATGCAGCGTTAAAGATTATGTAACTTAACGCGGGTACTCACCGTATTCGATTCCCCCAAGTAAGAAAAATATTCCAATGCTAAGTTTTGTTAACTTTTTCTTTGTTTGAATTTTCATCTTTAACGTTACATGTGCACATATATATGATTCAAACTTTTTCAGAATTGTTATCTCGCGGACGCTGACAAGAGCAGTGACAAGAGAACAATACAGTCCATATATGGAAAACGCTGGAACAGTTGTTTGTCTGCTTCAGAATCTGGGGCGGAGGATTGGAGCGAAAACACGTGGCAAGTAGGGAAATGTGATTTATCGTACTGTTTTTCCTTTGATTTGCAGAATGCAATGCTTTTCTGTTACAGTTTAGCACCTTCTGCAATCTTCAAAACTTAAACTTTGAGCAGCAGTTGAACTGCAGAGTCAAAAGTTGTTTAAACAACCCAAAATTTGCGCAAAGCTGGATGGGCTCGTGACGGGCACCCGACTGTCATGAAGAAATCTAAACGGAAAGCTGTGACACGCAGCATCAACAATGCAAATACTGCAGGTCCTTCAGGATGCAGTTTTGGGCATTCACAGAAAAGCTCTCCTAATCAAACAACCAAAGAAACTTTCGATGTGCAGCCAGACGTCGATATTGTGAGTGGGTTTGCATTTTTATCGTTTGCATCTTGTTCAGATCTCGAGGCGCATCTCGCCTCAAATGAGCTCAAAACAACAACTCTTAGTTTAACAATCGGACGAAAACGGAAGTCCACAACTGAGCCAGCTTCGGAAAGCTTTTCATCGGGTAGTGTTTACCCCGCTGCATCGAAGAAAACCAAAAAGGCGCTATCAAAACAACAAATTAAACCATATCAACTTCAAATACCTTGCATCAAGGACAAGCCCAGCAAGAAAAAGGTGAAATCGAAAATTTCAGTTGCTCCCGTTGAAGTAGACCTTAGTAATCTGGAGGAGGATTTGGGCGAATGTAATAACAAAGAAGCTGTCATTGTAGTTGATGCAAAAAAAGACGAGAATCGAATTTCAAGCGTTTCCACAGTCGAACCCAAAGAAGCTGGAGTTGAGGTCCCTGGAACAAATTGGAAACATACACACCCCCCAGAACACCCTCCCCCAGACCCAGGGCAGAAAGTTGGCTCTGAGAGAAAAAAGAAAAAGAAAAGTCAAACTTCAGGCTGCCAAACAAGGTTTAGAATTAAACAGAAGCCAAAACAAGCAGGAAGCGAAAGAGACAAGAAGGCTGGAGAAAGAGAGAATGGTTTTTTAAGCAACCAACAAGACCAAAAGGAAGTTTGTGGTGAAAAAATGCTGGTGTGTACTGAAAATATAGCTGGAATTGATAAGTTAGAGGTTGATGTACAATCTCGTATTCAAGGTTCAGGATATGTGGACAACATTGAAAAGTTGAAATTTCGAAAATCACCAGATTGTATGCAGAAAGCATTACCAAATCCCAAGAAAAGACCAAAAATTGAAAAAATAGAATGGTCTGCAAGAACTGGTGGTCTTAACGCTCTTCAAAAATATAGGTCATTGAACAAGAAAGAATTTGAGCCCACAGTCACCAGTGGTCAGCAGTGTAAAGTAATGGTTGACACAACCTATCAGGGTGAAGAGGTCTTATTTATTCAGGAAGGCAGTGTCAGTAGCAGTGATGCCTGTGATTTGTCTGCTCTTGCAAATCCTGAGAGTGAAGAAAAAAGAGCAGACAGGAGAAACAAGACCTTGCAAGAAAACAGCGAGAGTGATTTAGAAGAGTTTAATTTTTCAAACAAATTAGAGATTAATAGTAGTATAGCTGATGATTCTATCGAAGACTATTCAGAAAGTGATGTTGAGTTTATGGAGAGCCAAGCATCTCGAAATAAGGATCGCATGCTTGGAAGCACGTTCTTAACCATAGACAAAGTTTCTGATGAAGACGAAGATGTTGATGTTTCAACCGTCCCTGGGAATGATAAATCAGTAAGTTTTCTTGTGCTTAACTGTGAAGCACACACTACGTGTGATGGTCCAGTCGGCCACTTCAGTCGACACCCAGAGTTAACTGGTGAAGGTACAGTCGATGTTTCTATCCAAGCATATGCAAATGAAATAGAAGTCTTTATGAAGTATGCAATGACACAGAAAGGACAGATTGTAAAGATTGTTAGCCCAGACAACAAAGATGTTGGTGGAGTGGCACTTATACCAAAGTACTTGCGAGATCCAGACAAAGTCAAATCTGTTCGTAGCTTTACAGAGCGAAAGCGGCGTCATGCAATCGGCCACTTGTTCAATGGCATTAAGTCACAACTTTTTGGTAATGATGAAGACACTGAGGTATACATTAGCAAACAAGCAATTCTGGACAAAGCAGTGCTCTCAGTTTTGAGCCTTCAGAAAGAACAGCTAGAGTTGTGTAAGCAGAAGTTTTTCTTGCAAAAGAAGAATGAAAAACTAGCCAATAAAGTGAAAGACTTAAAGGCTGCTAAGAAAGTCAACAACAAAAACTTTGCATCTGCAGTTTCAAAAATCAGCTTGGAAGAAACAGCAAGAAATATTAAGAAACTGGAAGCTCATCTAGAGAAGAGATCAAAATTATGGACCCAGTATAAAGACTCTGGGCTTTCTGCTGCAGCGATTAGTGCAAGACTGGAGGCCAAACAAGAGTTCAAGAAAAGGCAAGGAGAAAGTTTCCAAACTTTGTTTATATTTACTTTTAAAACTTTCCTTATTATTGATATTGTTTCCTAAGTCTATTACTTGTTGTATTGAAATTTCTTGTTGTAAGTTTTATTTTACTAAATTAAATACTTTATTTTTAGACCTTAATCTATGTGTAAATGGCAGTGGTTTTTAAAATATTCTTTTGTTTTCTTTCAATTAAGCCCTACTAGCCTTGTTTGGGGCAATATTTTGAATGTTTAACTCTGAAAAGATTGAGGCTGTTTAAAGGGCTAATTTGAATGTTAACAAAAGAATACTTAAATTTGTGCCATTTATGCACAGACTCTATAACTTGAACCAACTTGTAAGCATAATTATTATTTATATGTATATATAATATACTTATTCATAAATAGCAGTGATTTTAATACTTTTTTATCTTTAATAATATAAGCCCCTTAGCCTCACTCTTGAGCTAAAGATCATGTTACTGAAAATAAGACTAGTGGTACTTATTTGAACATATACACAAAACAATTTATGAATAAGTTCTTTACTGCGTATAGCTATGTGGCTTCTTATTGTAGCAATGATTGAAAGAAGCACTTGTTGAGAAAAGGTTTCTTTACAGTAAACAGGTTTCCATTTGATACTTGAAACCCCAGGGGGTACTCCCTATATTGGGATGGTAGGTATGACTGCCGTATTTTTAGGGGGTATTTTTTAAAGGGTTGTAAAAAGGAACCCAGTGTTAAACCAATAGTCTGTTAGTTTTTAGGGTGTAAAAGTGCCAAGCTATTTGATTGCTTGTAGTCCCATGTTTTAGCAATCATGCATACTGATAGGAAGTTTTAAAAGTCATTGTGCGCGCATTTCTTCACTGCATATCACATTCAGCAAATCACAAAGGGACTAAGTGCCAACCTACTAGCTACCCAGGGAAATATTTCAGCTTTCAATTGGTATTTTTTAGGGTAATTTTAAAACCGAGAGGTAGTTTTGGAGGTGGAAATTTTTTATCCCTTGGTATTTTTAGGGTGTTTTGCGGACTTTTCCGATGATCATCTGTACCCTTTTGACCCTGGAGTATCCCCCCTGGGGCTTGAAACTAAATTTGCACCTCATTATTGATAATTATTTTGTTTGAGTCCAGAATATTTTTTTATTTTGTTTGCACAAGCTGCTTTAATTGTTTTCAAGCTATCTGCAAGACTGTTCTTGCAGAAGGAAGATTGGATGTTATTGTAAAAATGAATTTGAGCAGATATTGTTTATTATAAGTCACTGCTTTTGATGTTTATAAGCACTTTTGATTTTGAAGCTGAAGGAATTGAGTTAAAGATATATATGGTTGTTTTAAATATGATCTCTTATAAAACACAGCAAGTTTTTAACGTTTCTAACATTTTTAACATTTTATAATAATTGTTTTCTTCATTAACTTTTAGCACACAACACAGCTTTTGTAACTGTTGGTAATTTTATGTATACTTTTTATGTGAGATTTTATTGTTACAGAAATATTATCTTACAACTGTTATTAGTTTTGTTATTGTTATTATTATTATTATTGACAATGTAATTGTTGTCGTTGAAGGGTCTAGTGCAAAAACGATGTAAGTGACTTTGTATGAAATGTTTAAAAATTCTCCCAATGGTTGTGAAGAGATAATCGGGATAATGTTGGGAGAAGTTACAACTCCATCAAAATTCACTTACATTGTTTTTGCACTAGAACCTTCAGTTGTGTTTAAGCAATTAGCCATGAATTGCATACACTTGGTGAAAAAGAAATAGACAATTTTACATGCAGGCAGAGATGGTCATCAATCAACTTAATCTTTTTTGCCTGGCCATGTGTGTAATTTCAAATGCAACAGTTTCTTTTGTTTTCATTGAAATATGTTGTTCATTATTTTTTTTTATTACAGGGAGGTTTCTAGCACTGAGTCAACACAAAATCTTAAACTTGGAAGGAATTCACGAGCATCAGATGAACTGAAAATGGCCCTTGGATTAAAACCTGTTATCCTGCCATTACGAAGCTCAGTAAAGCCATTGCTTGTGAAAGAAGAAGGCCGAGGCTTAGAGAACAAGGTAATTTCAAGCCAGCTTGTAAAAACTAAGTCTTCCACAAATATGCAACACATGCAGCAATTCCCAAAGAGAGTGAAAGAGACATGCACAAGCAAAGGTGCACGAGCAAAGGAGCAGATTGTTTGTAATCTCTCAAGGTTTGCCAGTGCCAAACAGGGGGAGGGGCCATCATCAAACTTTCATGTTGTAACCAACGTTTACAGCCCGAAGGAAATGGAGAGCAAGAATGTGATGCATATTAAGATCACAAAGAATTTTTTGAACAAACTCCAAGGCGAGGCAACATCGCAAGCTGTTGGCAGACACCTTGACCAAGTTGAACAGGGACCAGCAAGTAAGTGTGCTTACTGCAAAATGTTTTAGGCCTATAGCCAGGATTTTGTTATGGGGGAGGGGGAATTGCCATTGAATGAGGAGATGGATCAATTGAGAGGGTCTTGGGGCGTGTTCCCCGGCTCATAAAAATTGGTAAACTTAGTTGTCAGGGACTGAAATGAAAACAGGCAATTTTTAGCAATC
>JANVCF010079441.1:0-12674 GCA_025388745.1 Hydrozoanthus gracilis
GCTTTAGAGTGTGTAAACTCAATTTTAAAGTTGCTTAATCAAAATTTCAGCCTGGTGATTTTTCTTGGCTTGTTCTTGTAAAAAGAGAAGCGTGTAGTGAAAACATTCGCCAAATATCCAAAATCAAGATCTTTAGAGGTGCTAACTGAAAGACTTTTAAGGGTTTTTCAAAAGAAAATGGAGAAATCCAGAAATTTCCAGGAAAAAACCAAGCACAGGATGTTTCAGGAAAACTGCTTCCTCACAAACACAAAACGTATCAAAAAAAAAAAAAAATTGTCTTACCTTTGTCTCTCACTGGGTGCCCCTGTGTAATGTAGAGGTCTAAGGTATTCTCTTGATACGAACTTCTCCACTTCATAACACCAGTGGCCAGTGAGTGTGGGGGGACAAATAACCAGGGAAGGAAGGGGCTTGCAATCTGGGTTCCCTGATTTCTGAACAATAACCATAAACATTAGAAAGGTGTTGCTCAAAGTGAATGCTCAGAGAAAATTTCAGTCACTTGCCTGGAATCAAACCTCAAAAAATCCTGACTACTGGTCAGATGCTCTATCCACTGTGGGTTCGGTTTCCGTCAACGATAATTAATTTTTTCTGAACATTTAACTTTAGGAGCACTTTCTTTCTAACTAGTGCGTATAGAGCTAACAACGTTTTTGGGGTCAAATCATTTTACATAGAATTTAAAGTACTTCTGCAAAAAAAAAATTTTTGAAATTTGGTAAAAATTGTTTTTTTTCTACAATGGCTCAAAAACTAGCAAAATTTTCAGACATCTTGGTTTAAGATTACGTTTTCGGCGGACTGGGTTGTGATGTCATTCCTGACTTGAAATATTGAGCAATTGTTCTTAAACGTCCTTAGTTTCCAAACAATTTTAGCGGTTACAAAAATTACTGTTATAGATTATTAAATTATAGTATCACAGGGACTTTAGTAACTAACTACAAACTTCCATTTGAAATCCATTTGAGCTAAAGCTAAATCCTTTCTCGAGCCCAAGTGGCTCACAGGGCCGGCGGTTATCTCCGGTTTCCGTAATGTTTATTGAAATGAAAGTTTTTGACTCCCCCTGGACAGGACATCAATCTATCGCAGGTTAGCTCCCAGCAGAACCGGTGCTCATTTATACAGCTGAGTCGACATGAACAAAGTCAGGTAAAGTTCTTTGTTCAATAACACAGCACAGTGGTCTGACCGGGGCTCGAAATCGTGACCCTAGGACTATGAGTCGAACATGCTAACCGCTCGGCCACTGCGCCGCCAAATCCATTTGAGGACTAACCATAAACGTTTTACTAATTTGACTGCAAACATGTCTCATAAAACTGAAGATTTATCACTAGTCAATCACTCATAAATTCGCTTGCATACATATCATGATCATAAAATATTTACAACAAAAAATAGACGTCGATCCAGCGATAAGGTAAGTGCAGAAACAAGATTTAAATTACAAACCCTGGCATAATTAGTTTGAATTTGAATTTGAACTTGTCGAAACTTTAAACCTATCTGATAATTGGCCCAATTTAAATTCAAGAGAGAGAAAGATAGTACAGAAAACTTGGAAAACTTCAACTGTTGAAAAACGAACGCTCAAAAGGATTTTATAAGCTTTCGAGTTATTAACAGTTTATGAGATCGTGATAGAAATTGAGATACTTACCATTAAGTCCAGAATCTGACCAACCTGAACACTGATCTTAGTATTGTAAAATCAAGTAAGCACTGAGCCATTAATCACTCGACTCTGAAGATTACTTCCGCACTGGTTGTCCACCTACTCGGGACTAAACTAGCCTGGGCAATCTCACCACAGTATCTACCATTTGTCTTTTTATCCGTAACTGAAAACCCTGTTTAACTTAAATAGGCGATAATGTAAAAAAAAAGTATCTCATAAAAAACACATTTTTTACCTTGTAAACTGAAGATTTAATGAAGTTATCGTCCGCCATGATGCAAATTGATTGCAAGGTTTTACCTAAACCCATGTCTGGCTAGAGTCAAGGATAATATTATTGCGCCTACTGTTACAAAAGTAAACCTGATTCCCAAAACATACAGTATAAATAAAATCGAAACTGAAACTAGTATTCTAACAACTGACGGATGTCAGGAATTAAATTGAAGTTTCCACTGCAAAATGGATTACTAGTTACTTTTTACTGATTTTGCTTTCTTAGTTAAATTCGTTATCACTGGTCAGTACTTTTCGATTTGAAAAAATTGATAAGTTGACATTATACTGCTTACTCTTAAAAGAGGAACCCGCACTGTAAGAGAGCCTGAGCCAGACGCTTGTCATCTTCAGTTGTCACTCAACCTCAGAAGAGACATGACATGAAATAAACGGACTATTGTTTCATGTAATATATGAAAAGAATAACTAACAACTTCAGACTCATAAGTTCTTGTTGATTTGTTTCAAACAGAGGAAAATTACAACGAAGCATAATATACTATAGTGGTAGAAAGAATCAAACACGCGAAGTCTTGACGAGACACGTGTTATGGCATGGTCTAATGAGCGAAGCTTGTAGGAGCTGAAAGCTTCGCCGAAAAAGGTACCAAAATTTCCCAGGAATTTCGACAAAGTTCTTATGAAACGAAGAAAGAAAGAAACGAAATGAGATTTATTTGAGTTTCTTACCACTGCTGTATGGAGAAAACGATTATCAATGTTTGAAATTTTGTTGTTTTGATTTTCTTTGTTTGTATGGCTCAGAGAGAAGTTGAATAGATGCTTGGTTCAAAAATCGAATTATGAAAGGTGTAAGGATGAGAGGAGCAGTTCTGTTTATAGCGCGAGTCCTTGTTTAAGAGAACAGATAACGATCAATTGATTATGTTGCTGCAGATCGTACTGCTCTAACTATAAAATAGTTTTACTACAGTAATAATGAAAAGGATACCATCACACAAAATACCGTGTAGTTTGTACTTGCTTAAAAATGCCAACCAGTTCACTCCATCCTATTTTAATTCAGAGAAACAAGAGGAAGTGTCTAGATTTATTAGAACCATTTTACACTATACATCACATATCTATGGCAATGATACGTTAATAAGTCCACCAAATGCTCAGGGTAGTATTTTTTATATCTAAATATCCCCTTTTAGCAAAGTTGTTGACTGTAAATAGTTTAACAAGGCGTAAGCGTTTAAATATTTTGAGTAGTTTTACCATCTGATATGTTTTTAACTATTTTATAATCTTAAGATAGATAAAGAGGAATATATTTTGTTTAGATATAACTAGACATGAAGAAAGGTAGATTAAGTTAGACATAACAGCCAAACAGTCAGCCACGTACAAGTTAGGCAGACAAAAGATTAATTATTTAAATTTCATATCTTCTCGGATTGTAATTTAACAGACGGCCACTTCAGCTGTACAGCTGCCATGTATAAATTAAAAGGCTAGTTTTATTATCATCACCATCATCATCATCATTATTATTAATATTACTGTCATTAACACTATTACTATTGTTATTATTGTAATGGCGCTTCCCGATCTGAGAAACCATGGTAGAAAAGCGCTATTTCCTCCGATGAGTTGTCATACCTGTTGATACTTTCTCAGCTCAGCCTTGATTGGCAGTGAGATTTTATAATTCTCTAACTTAGTTCCATCCAACAGCTGTTCCAGGAACCGTCGTTCTTTCTGTTTCTGTTCTACCAACACATCTGGCATATTGACAGGGTCAGGAATACCAGCCTGCAATTGAAACAATCAACAATAGTTTCCATTACCATCCGACAGTTCAAAGAAGTACGATATGAAAGTTAAACTGAGGAACTTCATGTTTGAAATTAACGAGAATCGCTAAAAACAAAAACAACAGATATGATCGAATAAACACTTATATTTCCACTTAAATCAAAATCATCTTCAGAGTAACTAAGAAACAAAAACAACAAACAATTTGTAGAGGCTATGAGATAATGACATAATAAAGATACTTCAGATTTTAGAAAAGTTGTAGGTCCCTAGATGCTTTTAGTCCAGAATTAAGTTAAGGTCGATGGTCTTTGGTAGTCAAGGCTTCTAGAAAAAGCAAAGCGTTCCAATTACTAGTATCTTTATCATATTAATTATCTGGTAGCCTTTACAAAACCAGGGCCCTGGAAGGAATTTTTAAAATTCTAGGAGTTCTTCAGGAACTTCTGTACTAGTGCGAAACATGTTCTTACTTTTCAAGTACAGGCCTAGAAAGAAAAAACAAAGTTCAAGAATTTCATGAATGAAGCCAGTTGTTCCACAGTTCTTATCTATAATATGATTAAGCAGATTAATTCTAAAAACAAAATTCTTACTTCTAAGGGCATCAGTCGAATTAGCTTTGCGAAGCACTGTGTAGCCATGAGCCGTACATCTTCACATTGGTCACTCATCCGTCCCAACACGGGTACAACCAAGAGTACAACATACGGAACAACACCGAACTCCATGTGCTTAATTATGTCTGGTGACAATTGTCAAGTTTGTAACAAATAAAATGAGGTGCACTCCTAACAGTTGCTTGTATAGTTATAAAAGATCCTCACCGCGTATTGAGAACAGTTGGTAAGGTGGGTACAATTACTGTTGCAATGCTCTGCTAGCTGGGCTGCTGGAGCACGTGGTCTCGGCGACAACTAGTACACTGTTTTACCGATTTAGAAAGGATGCCAAATATGATTAAACCTGCATGGCCGAGGCTAAACTACATATTGAAGGTGAGAAAGATTTCTACAATTGCAGATTCAGCCGCAATGTTACATATTGTCTTAGGAACTGTGAAATGGCCAAATGGAACTATACATCTACAACAGCATGGAAGTGAAGGCTTTTTTAGAGGCTCACTGGAAAAATTAATTAAGGGGAGTACTAGTACAAGTTTACAGAATAATCAGAGGAAAACAAATAGGAAAATAAGTTAAGGTACTCAAGACTAATGACCTTTGGTTTCTGGCAAACTGACCTGATGGTTGCAAACAAATTTACAGATAGTGAATGGCGTTGTAGATATTTGTCTTAAAAACCTCGTATAGGAAAATATTTGGCAGTCGTTCACAGGAAAGCCAAAGCAAACGAGGTTATCAAGACATCTATTACACGGCTTCAGTTTTGGATCATTAAAAAAATTTGAATTGAATTGCTTTGTAATCAAGAAAAATAATAGCGGCTTTTCTACAAAGTATGGCTACATAGCATCAAGTCCTTAACTTTTTTATTATGTAAGCTAGTTTGTTTTTCTCTGGAAATTTTCATACGAAATACATTAAATGCCAAATAACATGTGTCCTGACAAATAAATATCTAAGTATGGTAGTGTGATACGAATTTCTCTATCTTGTTTGATGAAAGGATACTTGAAATGCATTCAATCGCACCCTGTCTGTCTTCCAGAATATCACCTGTCCCAAGCAGTGGAATAACTTTCCCGATGACATCCTTCATCGTTTGTACCGGAGCGGCGACACTAAGAACACCCATGCTACGTGCAGCCATGTGACGCACGGCGCAATAAGGATGTCTAAGACATGACACAAGGTTCGGTAACAAGTCTAATAGCTGGACAAATGAAAAAGATCAAGGTTCTGAGATTAAATAATAAAGAGAACAACACACAATAACTGCGCTTAGAATAACCAGAATACACGCAGCCAAAACTGGTTACTACACAAATGTATATTGTATTCATGTCAGAGGCGCAGTGGCCGAGCGGTTAGTGTGTTCGACTCGTAATCTTAGGGTCGCGAGTTTGAGCCTCGGTCAGACCACTGTGTTGTGTCTGAACAAGACAGTTTACCCGACTTTGTTCATTCGACTAAGCTGGTTAAATGAGTATCAGTTCTAATAGGGGCTAACCTGCGTTAGATTAGTTTCATGTCTAGGGGAGTCAAAGACTCTCGTCTGCTTAGCACAACAGAAACCAGAGATGAGCGCCAGCCCAATGAGTCACTCAGGCTTGAGAAAGAGTTTAGCTTAGCTTAACATATATACATTTTTTGTCTTCATTCAGATTAACCCTCCTAGCTTCGTTTTTATGTTAAACTTGAAAAGAATTTGTTACTCAAACAAGGCCAGTAGGGCCAATTTGAATATACAAAAAAGAATATTAAAATCGCCGCCATTCATGCAAAGGATCTGTAAATGACCATCAATGTAAACTGGAAACTTTTCCGACACGAAAAAAACTACTGTAATGATACTCTGCAGAATACGTTAAAGTCAAGAAGCTATCGTTACTGCAGCAAAAATTTTCCTTACCTTCTTAAGGAGAACACTGTGGACCACAGGGACTAGGATCTCGTAAAGCTGAAGAGAGTTGACAAGGTTTTGTGCTTCAGTGTCTCCCCCACGAAGACTTCCTGGTTCTGTAATGAAGGATAAGATGTCATTACTGTTTTTGCCGTCCCAGGATATGACAGTGTGAAAGATAAAGAACTAAAGAAATGCCAATTAGGGAAAAAAAATTTGCCAAATTCTGGCACATGCAAAAAACCATTGTAGTGTCAATTGTTATTGGAGTCCTTGGAGGCATATCAATTAGCTTTAAGTAGAACATGAAGTGAACCGATTGTTAACACGAGGCTGGAAATTTTGCACAAAACAGCATTCTTGGGGACAAGGAGATATCAAATTTCAAACAAACGCTGAACCATACTGAGCAACAACTAGCTTCAGAAACAAAATTTTCATTGAAAAGTGTTAAAGCTTTGCTCCTCTGCGAGTCAAAAATGTAATCTAAGTTTTGATGTACTGCAGAGAAAAATTACTCGGGCTTCAGGAAGTGACAAAGCGACTACCCACAAACAGCAACTGTCACTCTAGAACCGGATTACCAAGTTTTGCCAGGGGTGTTTCAGCGACGTGATGGACAACTATTGTAGATGTCTATGGTTGGAAGGGGTTGGCACAGTGGAAACATCTCTGCCTCCCCATCTGGAGGTCCCCAGTTCGATTCCCAACTTGGTCTAGGGTTGAATATTTGGGAGACCTTCTTTCCCGCTAAAGGCCACTCAGCTTTCCAACCCTCCGGGGTCGGTAAAATGCACGTACATGCAGCAATTTACTTTTATGGTTGACACCAACTGACAGAGCCTATAACATCAGCTCTTATACTCACTGAAGTCTGCATCCTTTCCAATTTCCTGTATTGGTTTGACAACTGTCTCCCATAGTTTTGGTAGGCTCTCTGGCAGCGCACTTCCAAAGTGATTTGCAAGTTTAACAAGTCCAAACTCAGCTCCTCTTCGTTGAACTGACAGCTGTTTACTCAACTGTGTGATAAAATTAAAAGTGGTTCTGTGTGTGTGGTTGTTTTGCTTAAAGTAGAACTTCTCAAATGGAAACACTTATGCCTACCGGGTCTCGTTAATTAAGGTAAACAGCAGGTAAATATGTCTGGCTGTTTGTATTTGTTTAACACTCCTATGTGGCTATTGCTGTAAGCAACGGAAATTTACGTCGCACTTTGAAGCGATTTGATTCGGTCAATTTGAAATCACATGTAAATTCGTAATAAAATGTCTATAATGGTTAGGTGAGAAGATAAATGGGTTGACAAGATGAATTAACCTGCGATAACGTCCAAAATGTCTTGAAAGAAAAATAGGCAGTCAAAGACTGCATGTGACTCAAGGAAGAACGCATATTAACGGTAATTTAAACAAATGAAATATTTTACGTCAAATTTACGTAACACTTTGAAGTGATTTGATTCGGTCAATTTTAAATCACATGTAAATTCATAATAAAATTTCTATAATGGTTAGGTGAGAAGATAAATGGGTTGACAAGATGAATTGATCTGCGATAACGTCCAAAATGTCTTGAAAGAAAAATAGCCAGTCAAAGACTGCATGTGACTCAAGGAAGAATGCATATTAACGATAATTTAAGCAAATGAAATATTCTTTTATGAGTTGCGACTTTAGTATTGGTTTTAGCATAGTGAACTATGGTTTCAGAAGAAAAAGTTAAATATAATCCGATTCAATTCGTAACCCGAGCCTTCTTTCTCTTAGCCAGTGTATAACTGTGCCAGTGAATAACTGCTAGGAACGCCTGCTTCAATTGGAATGGTTACAACTCACTCATTCAAACCGATGACATAGAGACAAGAGGCCCCATAAGGCCTTTCCTCACAAAAATCGCTCAAACAGAAAATTGTTGAAAACCGTGCCTTTTGTTTCCGGCATGCTTTAAAAGACCTATTCTACTGGTCAGTTTCGTCACCTGAATTGGGTGAGTAATGATGGCCGCGAACATTACTGATGCAGGAAGAAGGTTAATTTGACAAAAAAATTAAATTGCGTTATCTGCTTTGTCTTTCAGGAAATTAAATCGAGAAACATTTCGAAGGCTAAGGAAATGGCCAACCATTACACCTCGATATCTGTACATTTTATCATTATGAAAGGAAAAAATCAATTGTTGCCAACAACGTTAAAATGCATATGTAACGGACCTTTGAACCATATTGAATCTCTATTTGTACTGTTTTACTGTACCCAATCCAGAGACACGTGACAGACTTTGACGTAAAAAGCGGGTTTGGTCTATCTGGGTTGTACTAGTCCCAACAGCAAGGATACTTTTCTAACTAACCTCTGGATCCTCGGTAGTATCCACACTTGCCAATGAGACACCATCGACGACTGCAGGTCCAACCTTAGCCCTGTTGTTGATAGTGGCGTTCTTTCTTGATGTCAAAGCAACTGCGACCTGCCAAAAAAAATTGGAACATAAAATAGAGTTCAACTTTTGAATACAACCATGAATCCTTTCTTTATTAACGTCCAAAACAAAAGGTTATCAAATCGACGTTTTAGCAATAAATAAAGAAGAAGCCGCACAAATAAACCCAAAGAAACAAAATAATTGCTTATCTGTGTATAATAATAAAAAAGGGAGTACTTTCCTTCGAATTTGGCAACAAAAGAAGAAAGGCTGAAAGAAGGATGAAACAAAAAATTGCAAAACGCTTTTAAATTTGAAAAAGAAATCAGACTTTTTCATCTCACTGACTGGTAGATAATGCAATAATGTCCTCAGAGATACTAAGTAGAATTAGACTTTAACTCCACTCTTTGCTGTCAGTTAACAGTAATGTCCCTAAAGGGTGTTTAGTACAACAACGGTTGCACAAGTAATCTTTGTACAACCTTAGAACATGCCATTAAAGTAGTTCCAAACCTTATGTTGTTGGACAAGGGTCAGTATGCCATTGTACTGATCACAGTGAACTGTTTGTTCTTTATCAGGTATGGATGTCCCTTGCCCTGCGCTAGTGGCTACAGGGGAGGAGGGGGCACCAGTGGTCACAGGGGATGCCGGGGCTTCGTCAATAGATAATGTCATGTTAAGATGGATCGATGGAGTATTTGAGGGGTCGCCACAGGCAAACGCGCAAAGGTTCTTCACTATCTTTGGATTAGGGCATGGTTCTCTTGACATACAAAGTTCCAACAGAAGTGCAAGACTGTTTGCAGCTCGAGACTGTAAATGAAGAGTAAACAAAAACAGGCATAGCATAAGTAAAAGCATAAAATAAAACCTTGTTTGTATAGTAACAATCTGTTAACATGGTGCATTTACAAAGAGCATAGCAAAAGCTTCTAATCATTTTATCAATTATTACCAAGCTTGACAGTTGGTAAATAAAAGCATAAACATAAAGCCTTGTTTGTACTGTAACAATCTATCTATCAAGCACAACAGTACGTCTAGAAAGACTATCATAATTGTTTTCCCTTAAAAAAATGACAGCTGACTGTCAGGCATGATAGTGCGTTCGTTTCTGGAAGGTCTAGAGAAGATGCTATGAAACTATGGAAGGACTACCGACTGCCAAGCACAACAGTACTTTTGTTTCTGCAAGGGCAATGGAAGACGCTCCCCCCAAAAAACGGACAGCCGATTGTCAAGCATGAAGCCTGTTTTAAGACAATTGGAGATGCTCCCCCCAAAAAACTGACAGCCGATTGCCAAGCAAGAAACCTGTTTTAAGACAATTGGAGATGCTCCCAAAAAAACTGACAACCGATTGCCAAGCATGAAGCCTGTTTTAAGACGATTGGAGATGCTCCCAAAATAACTGACAGCCAGTTGCTAAGCTCAATAATACGTCCGTTTCTGGACGGATTACCAGAAATGCTCCCAATAAGCACGATAGTACTTATGCCCGTTTCTGGAAGGACTACCGAAGATGCTCCAAAGAAAATGACAGCCAATTGCCAAGGACGATAGTACGTTCGCTTCTGCAAGGACTAACAAAGATGTTCCTAAAAACTGACAGTCGACTTCCAAGCACAATAATACATCCGTTTCTGGAAGGGCTACTGAAGAAGCTCCAAAGAAAACTGCCACCAGGCCTTATGCATGTTTGCGTTAAACATCCCCAAGCCTCACTTTCGAATCACGAAAGTGTGAATATTTTCATAAATCAAATCCTAAAGCGTCAACAAATGAAAAGAATTCCTTTGTGAAGACGGTTTGCACGTGCATTTCTTGAATACGAGGCTTGGGGATGAAATTGACTTGTTTGACGTAAACAGGCATAAGGCCTTTTGCCAAGCATGACAGTACGTCCGTTTCTTGAAAGCCTAGCGGAGATGTTCCCAAAAACTGACATTCAACATTTTAAAGGTCCCTATCTTTGATATAGACTGTTAATGACTGAACAGTTCAGCAGAGATAAGTGTCTAGAGATACTTGCAAAACCCGTTTATATCGCCATTTTGACATAAATATTCAGGTAATCTGAAATTCCTGTCTTCCAATGTGTATGATATTTATTTACGATCACAAGTACCTTGATAACAAATAAAGAAAAAGATGGAGATACTGAAAAAACTTATAAACAGTTTTAGCGCACTAGGTTACGTCTAAATGCTGTTACAATAATCGGTAAAACTAGCCCACTTTTATCATCCAATTCAGCTGCTAAAAGGTACAGCACCTGCATCAGCGCATCTTCCTCTTTTTTGATGGCATCCATGATGGGTCTTATTATCGGGTTTAGTTTAGGAGGCAAGTTGTTCAGCGCTACTAGGCATCCAGCAATACTTGCCTGAACCCTAGAAGTAAGGCCAATGTGTTAATGATAGAATCTTATTATAAAGCAATTTAGAAACTTCGCTTGCTTCTTAATATTTTAATCATTACGTTTACGTCAATTTTTATTGACCTATTCGGGCTTCTGATTAACGTTTCACCAACCCTCCCCTAAACCAAACCAAAATCTTAACTCAATCTTGACTCTAGCCCAAAGCAAATGGATCAGGATCAACCCAAATCCGTAGGTACAGCGGTCTTTCATTGACCTAATTATCGTTTTCGTTATTATTATTTGATACTATTTCTATTTATTGTGCTGATATATACAACTCAAAACGTGTTCTGGCTCCCCGGCTAGTATAGTACCTTATGGTTGTTCCGGGTAGTCAGCATCTTGTTTTGTAATTTAAAAAAAATCAAATAAAGATAGCTATTCTCGAGGTGAAACAAACTGTATGATAAGAATTCTAGAAAAAGGCCTGTATGTATAAATAAGTGTAAGATGTTTCTGCTTGAACAAAAAGCATATAGTGAGACCAGTTACAACCAAATTGCGCAAAAATGGAATGAAGCAACAGAAAACACCCCTTTCTCATCTATCTTGTTTTCAATAAATCAGTTTTCTGGGATGGTCATGGTACTGACACCAAAAAAAAAAAAAATCGTAGGAGAACAAGTAATGGAATATCATATTTAGTTTCTAGCGAGACACGGCAAACAGAAGAGATCCCTGCTTAACTTCTAAAATAAGAAATTTAAATTAAGTAGCAATTCCAACGACTGCAAAAACAATTCATGTAGGAAATGACAATTAAAGTATTTTAACTAAAATAATGGCTAATTTAAGAGCTGACCTTGAGTGCAGTTTTTGGAATTCATACTGTAATTGACCAATGGTCGCCATTAGATGTTTTCTTTTCACTTCCATTGGCTGTAAACAACAAAAACAAACATAAATGAGTTACAACATTTTGTCCTTCAAAAATGCTCCTATTTGAACCTGAACTTTACAAACATAATGAATAGCAGCAACTGTGGATTAACTTTGGCCACTGGACAACCGTGCAGCACGAGTTTTAACTAATTCAGGCTATGACACTAAACCCGAACCCCTAATTGAAAGTCTAGGATGGAAAAAAACTAGATCACAAACGTGGCTTTCGAAAGACTTCACTCCTGGAAACTTGCCTTAACCTGGGTTATTGGAAGCCTCTTGATGGCTTCCGTGAATGATGCAGTAACGAGGTGAGAGGCTGTCTCCACTGTCTGACATCTGGTAAATAGAATACAACACAATCCATCAGAAATGACAAGCGTTTGTACAACACTGAAAAAATAATTGAGCCACAGCAGGGTACAAAAATGCTCAAAGCAAGACACTCCTGTGTCCAGGAGCCCCACTCACATATGACATATAACAATTCTAGCTTCAGAATTGATATATCCAAAAAAAGTCTTACTTTTTTTTACATACCCAGTAAATTGCGCTTATGTTACGGTTGATTTGAGATAAAGTAAAAAGACAATAAATCCAAAAAACATTCCTGCGTTTTTTATAGACCCAAAAAAAATCCCATCGGCAAAATCAGCCCCCCAAAAAATCCTTCGGACG
>JANVCF010079663.1:0-12672 GCA_025388745.1 Hydrozoanthus gracilis
GGGTATGTGCCGCCACCCACCACCTCCCCCGACAAAATTGGGTTCCTTAAAAATACCATTGTTTTGACTTCTTCCCTCATGTTAAAAAACCCTATAAACCATTTTTACGGGAGCCACTTAGCCTGAAAGTCTCACAGGAATTTGCTCCAAGACAAGGGTTCATTACCGTCTTTTTCTTCTTTTTTTTGACGCGAGACAGAATAAAAACACCCTTTAGCTAATAACAAAATTTTGCCTGAGGTTTTCAAAAGAAGACAGAGACCCGCTGTTTGAAATGTGTACAACAAACCGCGATTCTTTGTAGATTTGCTGTAAAGCGAAACGACCCCTTCAGTGGCTATGCAAATAAAGTTAGCCTTGTTATCAATATTTGTTTTTAACCACTATCAACAAGATGGGGTCGAGCAAGTTGACTCAAGTCCTTTTACTTGTATGGTTTGCGCTGTTACTCATAGTTTTTGCGTTGTCAGTCAGCCTTTTGGTGATAGTAGAGAACTTGGAAACTGATAGAGGTATGTAAACACTGACACACTTTCATTTCAAACTTGCCGTCTCGACCCACTGAACAGTACACTTGCGAACTATTCTCTGATTCTAGCTCTAAGTGAGGTGAATGTTTGACTAGGCTTACAATCAACCACATAAAGACGACAAGCAAGAACAAAATCTGATAGCTCTACAAAATTCAGCTTCATAGAAGAAAGAGTTTATAATTTTCACTGACAAAAGACACTTCGTTCAGTTTTCAATTTGAATCATTGTTTATAAATTCCCGATTAGCTTCAGACGTGTTAACTTGAAAGGAACAACGTTAACTGACCAGGAAGACGGAGGCGTTTAATCAAGTTAAATTGATTTCCTTTTGATATCGTTGAAAAAAACTGTTAAAAACTAATCAACGAAACTCAACTTATCAGTTTCTATCTATGTTTTCTCTAAAAGCAAGTGTTCACAGCTTGAAAGCGTTTCTGAATGATTTCAATATTGAAACAGAACAATGGTCTTGGAGGAGGTAACTAGTGAATTAAACAGCAAAAAGAGAGACCTGGATGTCTTTTTTACGAAATGCCAATATTGTTGAGAATATTATAAGTTGCTGTTTGTTACTCAAACTGTTGAGCCGGTGTTTTAAAAAGAATGTTCCGGGGCACTCAAGACCCAAACGTAAGACAACAAGTGTGAATGTAACTTGAAGCCAGAAAGAGGAAAATTTTCCTCTCCCTGCATTTGCAGAATACCTTAATTTAATTAAGGTAACTATATAGAGCGGATGTTTTACCTCACCTCATGATCGAAAAAGAACCATTCAAATGAGTGCAAAAATTCTTTTGCCGCCTGTTTCCTAACTGTCCTACAATGTTGTTTTATGCTCTTTATCCCAAACGAAAAAACCCCATAGCATGAAAATCTTATTGGAAATTCTTATATATTTTATTGGAGAATGTAATCTCTTCCCTTTTCTAGAGACGAACAAATGTGTTTCGAATCCCTGTCAGAATGGAGGGACGTGTTTTGACGGAGGGAGCTTCTACAACTGTAGTTGTGTTGCTGGCTACAACGGAACAAACTGTGAAACTAGTAAGTAGGAGCCTCTGCGATGTATGTAGGACAATTGTACAGCAAGTTTGGCAGAAAACTTATTTGAACAAACTCGTAATTCAGAAGGCGAATCGCTCCTCGCTATAAACGAGTTTTACAATTGTTAAGGTTTACTATGGCGATGTTTTACTAACGACTTGGCCGCTAATCATTTGACAGAAGTCCGTCGTTTGTTTATTTCGTAGATGAAAATGATTGTATGTCGTTCCCCTGTCAGAATGGAGGAACATGTGTTGATTGTTTGAATTCTTACAACTGCAGCTGTCTTTCTGGTTACAACGGAACAACTTGCCAAAACGGTAAGTTTTTTTTATCATAAGTTGCTGAATATGTTCTGTAACGAAAGGTTTTCCTTCATTCGTCAGTCATCGTTATTCAGTATAAAGCGGACAGTAAGCGAAACTCTTTCGACGAGGTACAGAGATCTAGCCGTACATCCCGCTATGCAGGACGACAAATTACATTGTCCGTCCAACCCATTCAGATTTTCCCTAAGAGATGTCTTACTTTTAGTTTCGTGGAGGAGTTATTTACTATAGTGATATGGCCGATCTATTTAGTTTTAGATGCAGCCCCTTACCCCAAGCTACAAGTTCTCGCCATTTACTGTTTCCCATGTAAGAATTACGCTGCCTGCGCCTCTATGCTATGCTCACAGCCCCCCCCCCAAATATCACATCCCCCTAAATATTAATTTTGTTCCGACGGGTCTGTACTCTATTCTATTTAGTTCTAGATTTTGGGTACAAGACAGTTATTGTTTGCTGACATAGGCGAAAAGATTCCCTGCGTCACATATCCAACAGTATCAATTGAGAAAAACGTTCTTGTCTCTGAGATCAAAGATCTTGTTTTCTTACAATATATTGAGTTGACGAGAAAGGTGGCATGCGTTCGATTCAATTAATACGGCCATCAAAAAATCATTAAAACTGGCGTGGACTGGCTTCCGATTTTTAGATATCAACGAATGCTCTCCAAATCTCTGCCATCATGGAGGAACGTGTCTCGACGGAGTGAACTCATTCAGCTGTAACTGTTCTCCCGGGTACACGGGAGGGAGGTGTGAAATTGGTAAGATTTTACAACAGTTCTTGTAGCACCCTATGTATGTTTTGTTATTAAAAAGTTTTAATGGTTTTGCTTTAGTGGATTGCATTTATTTAAAAGTTAAACGTTTTCTTCCAGTTTAGCTGTGTAAATTCCACTAAAGGCGGAATGTTAATTGTGTTGCATGGTCAGCTTTGTAAGGTTGGAATCAAGAACGTACGTTGAAGTTTTAACCCAACTAATCGTCCTTTGAATAACTCGAGACAGATACATTAGCAGTTATAAGTTAGAGCTAGTGGGCCCCGCTCAGTCCCCTGACGGTCAAATTCGAAGGCCGCCTTTGGGCATTAACGACGAACACAACAGAAAAATTTAAAAAACTGATAAAAACAAAAAAATAAGACAAAGAAATAACCAAAACTTTAGCTTAAATTAACTTTTCCTTTTTAGACATCAATGAATGCTCTCCAAATCCCTGCCATCATGGAGGAACGTGTCTCGACGGAGTGAACTCGTTCAGCTGCAACTGTTCTCCCGGGTACACGGGAGGGAGGTGTGAAGTTGGTAGGTTTTTACAACAGCTCGGAATGAGGCATCACACCTATAATCCTACGCTTTGTGGTTACTGTCGCGAATTTTTAAATTCTCACAATTTTATCCAATATAAATGAAAGAAGAAAAAAGTCAGGACGAGTGACGCCTTGGCCCGATAAACTCCGTATACGTATTAAATCTGCTGCCTCGCGACAAAAAGGTATATGCAGTGAACTGCGCATGCGAATGGAACAAAATAAATTTGCGCCCGAAAAGAGAAAATTGGTCTCTCGATATTATGGTTTTTTAGAACTAAAATTCTTTTTTCTAATAGGTATACCTAGACTTGTGGTGTTTTTCTTCAATACTAGCAGTTTTACGTTGTGCCCCGTGCATTGTGTTTTATAGATCTGTTGATGTAAACTTATTTGATAGGTTTTTCATTACTCAAGTTTTTTGCTAATGATGGTAAGAAATCGAAAAGCGTTGGCTTATAATTAAACAAAAGTTACTAAAAGAAAAACCTTTGCTTGTTTTTCTTGTTTTGTAGATGTGGATTATTGTAACAAGTCGATCAACTGTCAGAACGGAGGAACATGTGTTGATGGTTTGACGTCTTACAACTGCAGCTGTCTTCCTGGTTACAACGGAACAATTTGCCAACAAGGTAGGTTAATTCTGTGTTCGCTACTTCTCAGAAGAGTTTAAATTACTCTTACACAAGTATGTCGGATCACTTGCTATTTTTGTCTCTATTACTATTGATGTTGTCGAAAATTTTTTCACTTTCATCGTCATTATTTAAACTGATGGTAATATTATATAAATGTTAATTCAGTTCTTTTTCGTTTACCGTTTGTTTTCTTTAGATATTGACGAGTGTGCCGCTGGAGTTCACGGTTGCCATGAAAACGCTCAGTGCTCAAACACTGTTGGCTCATACACCTGCCGATGTAAAAGTTCATATCTTGGGGACGGGAAATCCTGCACTCCACAAGGTAAGGAGTTTTTCTTAATCAAGGACAGGAGTTAGCAAACACTGTATAACTCGAGTTTGCTACGTTTTGGGGTTGATTGAGGCCTGCGGCCTTATGGGCTATTGGTTTCTGGCTCATTCGGGCTCTAGGGGTAACTGTTAATTAAACACTTTTTAGTGCTTTTAATTAAGCATGAATGAAAAAGTTCAGTACTGTGCCCTTTTTCTCCAATGTTTTAAAAGTGTGGTGTAGTTTAACACTGTATAGCTCCAGCCAGATCCCACAAGCATGACGGTAATACTGTAAAAACAAGAAAGAAAAACAAAAAACAGACCAAAAGATGTGCAGTGCAAATACCATAAAAGAGATTGAAGGAAATCTTTGACAAAGCATCGTCAGTTGAACTAAACGGTTTGTTTTTTCACTTGTTTTAGAATGTAGAAGCTACAAAACTGATACAGATCCTAAACGAAAGACAAGCTTTACAGGTGATGGACACGATCGTTGTGACGGCCGTCTGAAAGGTTGGTGGCGGTTCAGTGGAGGCGCTGGTTTTAAAATCGCTACTTCCTGCGTGCCTGGAAATCGCTGTGACACTCATGCTGGTGGCTGGATGAACGGTACCCATCCCAGAGTATCTGATGGGCGGGTGACCCGCAAAGTTTGCTTCAACAATGGTGATCCAAGTTCCTGCCCCTATTCCTTAACCATCGCAGTTCGCAACTGCACCTCATTCTATGTGTACCAACTCAACGGGGTTCCCAATCCCTATGGCGACTGCGTGATGAACATGCGTTATTGCACCACCGGTTAGAGTTAAATGTTCAAATATAATCTGTAAAATGACGGGACTACTGAGGTCCCGTGGCTAACCAGCGAGCAAGAATTTTTTTTTAAATTTTTTTTTCATTAAAATGAAAACGATACATACTTCGAATTAATTCTTGTGGAATGAACAATACAAGTTTTGTACCATTTTATGACAAAAAAACTTTAAGAGAATTTCTGTTGGAAAAATAACACACGATGAGAAAAAAAGGCTTCATTCTGTCGTGTGTTCCACGGTTGGCATGCACAGAAACTCAGTATCATATTTTTATATAGTTTGAAGACTTGTAAGTACTTTATGAAACTCTTTATTTCAGTGAGTTTGGTATAAAACTTTACAAATTCCAAAAAAGATTCCACAAAATTTCACGGTTTTGTACGTTTGACACAATTAATGTCGTCGAGCCGTCTTCTTATGGTACCTTGGCTTCGCTGTGTAGTCTGTTGGCCTTTACTGCACAACCAAGAGAAACTAAAATTACCTACAATGTGCAATAGAGAAAGCATTTCTACTATTTTACAATCAGCTTTCTCGCCCTTTAGATGGAAGTACCAAATTCGAAGAGTAACTAAGAATATATTCTCTGTATAATTTCAATGGCAATATATCACCTTATATCACCAGATACCTTTGCTGTTACTCTACTTGGGAAGGACATTTGACCATTCAATAAAATTTTTAGGCAAGTATTCGATAATTTTCTCAGTTTTCAACCATGGTATTCAATGTTCGGCTTCTACACCCCCGAAACTAGCAAGCAATAATCAGATCAAAATGATCACATACTCTCATAGTATCCGCGGTTAGCATGCACAGAAGTATAGCAACAACCGTGTTAGTTTTATATCATATATTCATATATCATATTGATCATTTATATTTTATATAGTTTGAAGACCAACTTTTTATTCTCTACTTGTGAATATTTTTATGGCAATTTAATTTAATCAGTGAGTTTGGTATGAAACTTGACAAACTCCGAAGATTATATACAAATTATCATTGTTCGGTTGTACGTTTGATACAATTAATGTTGTCGAGTTCTTCTTATCAATGGTACCTTGGTTTCGCTCTGTAGAATGGTGGCTTTTTCTGCACAACCAAGAGAAAGTAAAATTACCTACAATAAATAAGGAAGCATTTCTACCATTCTCGTTCTTGAGATTGAATTACCAAAGAGTAACTAAATTTTACAAGAACATATAACTGCAAGGGGAACGTATATCATTCACCGTACCCGAAATATATCTGTAATTTCTATTTGTATCACTGTCGTCAGAGCCGGATAAAACACTCGTTATCGGACTAAGTAGTCTAGAGAGCCCACCAAAGAGAATAAACATATCGAAAAAATAAAAAAAATACTTAGGTAAAGTTGCTGGAAAATGTGAAATTAAGTGCCATCCCGTTTGCATTTTCGGTTAAGAGCAACGAGACTTCAAAACGATCATGAAAAACGTCGGTGTTAAATTAAATCCCCCTCAAAGCCGTTTTTCTACTAGAACCTCTTAGCATGAAATATTCATCCCACAGGAATATGTTCCAAGACATTTGCTCATACTTTGTATCAAAAGTTTAAAAACTTATTTACGGATAACAAAGTTTGTCTGTTTTTGAAAAATGGCAGAAGCCCACTGCCCTTAAACATGTAAATCAGGCCATAATGCTTTGCTGTTAGCTGTAGAGAGAAACGACCCCTTCACACTATGCAAATACAGTTGGTCTCGTTTCAGCCAACAAGATGGGGTCGAGCAAGTTGACTCGACTATGTTTTTCTATATTTAAATTGTTTTAAACTGTTACTTATGGCCGAACTATTTTGGACTCGGTAATATACAATACTATACAGAAGTTCAAAAGTGTCTTGGCAATTTAAACGGCAGTTTATTTTTCCATTTCCAAGCTTGGTTAGCTTCAGTTAAAATGAGTATTAGAACGTTTAGGTCATATAAAGCAATCTATATCTCTAATCAGTTTTCGAAAGGTGACTGAAATTTTGCTTTAGATAGTTAAACAGGTCAGCCCAGTTTACTAGCCAACATATTTTCGAGGCAACCTATTCTTTGTGGGGTTTTGCCTTAAAGTTAGATATTGTTTTACTCCGAATCTCTTTAAAATATGAACCTCTTAATGAATTATACCAATTTCATTAGCACAAGCCACAATTAGCATTTAAATAGTATCTGAAAGATGCATGTGTAACATACGGTTTAATAAAAATCTTTTTTGACAGCTTCTGTCAAATGAGAACTTTCCAATTAATAATGTGCTCCTTGTTTTCGGTTTCAATGAAACTTTGTTGTTTGTTTTCAGCTACAACGATCGTAGGTAAGAAATCCCAAAATATTTCAAGAAACCGCGCTATAAAAGAGTTCGTTCCTCGATCCTTATCTCCGGCACCCCTTTAAAAACTCAACCCTTAAGCGAAGATGCGTTTGATCTTCTCTTTGAGAGCTAAAAACAAAGAAATTCATTAATATTCACATCAATTCTTATACACAGTATAGTGGTAAAAAAAAAATACAAGAAAAGTTCGTTACATTTTGTTCTTTGTTTCTGCAAAAAAAGTTCAGTGAAATTTCGAACTTTTCGGCGTAGTTTTCATAATTATACAGTTTCGCTCATTAGCATAACGCGTATTTCGTCGAAAATTTTTGCCTATTTCGCAGTTTGCTTTTTTCCCCACAACTGTACGATATTTCGTTACATATTATTTCTTTCTGTTTAAACCCTGAAGTAATAAATTATTCTGTTCTACAAGTATAAAGTGTTAATCATTTCGTACAATGTGGGTTGTGCTAAGTCGGAATTAAAGCCGCTCTTGGAAACACAACTTTAGAGTGAGGAGGGTGACGTCACATATACTCAAAGTATTAAGTCTAACACCAAGTCTTTCTGAGAGTTGCATATACATATATACTTTGCACCACCTTCATCATTATATGTTGTATTTACATAGTATGTACATCGAACTTGAATATCTCTTAAATGTTTTTGTATGTACATTATTAAACAAGTAAAGGCATTAAAAAGTGACCGAGTTATTCATGATATTTGCCATGATATTTTCGATTCTGACGGTGCCTATGAGAGGAGCAAAGAATATTTGTTCGATTGATTCCGGGCTGAGATTTTTGGTCGCTGGGAGCCGAAGGAGAATCTTTGCAAATCGTTCAGGATTCTGGGGGCTTGTTCTTTCGACGTACTTCTTTAGGGAACAGTGAGCTTTTTCTTGAAGCATTTCCACCCTTCTTGGATTCTTTAAAGACTGACAATCTACAATAAAAGAATCAACTAGTTAGCAAAGTAGTTGGTCTTCCGTCTGTCTTCGCCATCACACAATCGCAAGTTTGTGAAAGTACACACAAGCACCGTAAAATTCAAACCTTGGCATGCGTTATATAAGCACGCACACGGGCAGCTTAAACGTTGTTGAACAACCAAGCGACCTGCTGTGACTGCAACGCGCAAGACCCGTGGGTTCGGTCCCCGGCCTTGTCGATTGAACAGAAGACTATCAAATCCTAGGCAAAACAGTTTTCGTAATCTGGTACCAAACATGCAATGTATCGCTCAGTTTTCCCTTCTAATCTGAACTGTGGTGATCCAACTAAAACAGTTGTAGAGTAAAATCACGCAGCAATTAACTCATAGCTGTCTGGAAAAACGAATAGCAAGTGTTTGAATTGCAAAAAAAAAATTCGTTAAATTTTGCTATTTCAAAATGAAGGCCAACCCCAATCCCAAGGGGAAATGCAACAACGGTTCATCTGACGATTAATAACCAAAGCCCATACAAATCACGCTTCTCACTCGCATCAACCTGCTAACCTTAGTGACAAAAAGATAGATCGCCATTTCAGAAACACGTGCGCGAGCTAAGATAAAATGTAAAGTTCACGAAGCTTCAACACAGGAACGTATTGAGGCGGGATGGGAATTCATTATTAATCTTTTCTTAAGTTTGATGAGTATAAGTGTTTCCGAAATTCCGACCTGGCTTATACTTACCCGAATTAAATAACACTATGGTCTTCAAATATGCATATTCCATCTGTCCTAGTTCCAGTCTTTCGAAGCTGAAGACCAGGTCCTTAATGCTGACAACCCTTTCAAAAAGGCTGGGTGTCCTGTTGAACGGCTTCTTGTCTTTCTCTTGGTCTTTGAGCTGACTAGCTGCCAACGTAAGGAGCGGAGACAGAGGCAAACATTGCGAGCACTGGGACACACCCAACATGAATAAATCGGACCACATATTCTGAAGTAGTACTAACTGGTCAGTGGGGTCCAGTCCGCGAAATACGGGTATACTGCGAACCCAGTCGACTGAAACGAACAGTAGTCTGGTAGCTAATTCATAAATGTACTCCATTGAGATCGAAGAGACGCCCAAAGTAGGAGTGTTAAGCTTAAATGCCATGTGTTCGGGACCGAGGAGTTCAGAAAATGTTTCAGTACCGTTGTTTTTTAAGGTGGGAGAACTCGAGTTGTTTCCATTAACACAGGGGTCTGAGTCACTACTGTACGCGCTATCATCCTTCTCGCAGTTGGGAGCTAAGGCGGGACGCGACGAGGGCATAACAACAGTACCACGGGTGACAGCTGTGTTTAGTTCGGGTACTTCGGATACTTTCCTTATCAGCGGCTTCCTCTCGCATTGGACCGCTGTAAAAAGAAAACAAAATGACTGACATATTAATCATCAAGAGCAGTCAGTAGTTTAAGTAGTAGTAACAGTATATTGAATGTTATTACAACATTATTGTCATAACAATCTAATAATCAAGTTAGATTGGATCATAAATTGAAAGGGTTTGGCATCCCTTTCGGAGTTATCTCGTGGACTTGTTTTGAATTTGGTTAAATATATTAAAAGATTATGATTGTATCTTCATTCTTTTTTCGAGTTCTATGTTTTTTAATTACTTTGTAAGTAGAGTTACCAGATTTTGCAAAACCTATTAAAAATTGGATTGCGAGAATTTTGTTCCCGATAGGACCATCGCTGAGGCGACGAAGAGCCAGCATTTTGGCCGATCGATTTTCTTCAACCCACTATAATTTTTTTGAGCAAGAAACCACGAACTTCTAGTTATAGCAAATAAGATATTGAAGTTTTTAGCTGCAATTACAATTGGTTGTGAAGATGATACTTCTTTCTTTTATGTTTGCATCAAGATCTCTTTTTCAAATAAGGATAAAATGTATACCTCTCTGCCTTGATTGTAAAATCAAGTTTCAGACATCCTAAGGAATTTTGGTTTATTTTTTTTTCAGACTGAGCCATTTCTTGGCAGCCGTTATTAAATAATCAGAGCAAATTTCCTCATAAGAGCTGTATATTTTAAAAATGATTAGTGGCACCTTTATTCCTTTTCTTGTTCAACAGCATGCCTTCCGGTCGCGCTTTTTCGGTATTTGTTTGGGTAGGAAAAGCGTTTATATTCAAGATTCTCTTTTGGAAAAGAGTTGGAAATCAGAAAGATACTGTTAAATGGTGACTGAATTTAAAACTGTGACCTTCACAACGACCATTTATAGAGTCACCACTAAAGATGAAATTTTGTAGTTCGATAACTCATCGGACCAAACAAGAGGTTGCTAGAGCTCTAGGATAGAAAACCGAGACTTCCTCCTCGCATACTACTGAAGGGATTGCAGGAAAAGCAGGTAAAATCTGTTCTTATGTCCTTGAAAGTTGCAATAACACAACCTGGATGAATCTGCGGTATATGGCGAGCTACACTGTCACTACACGGGAATCACAGAGTTTGGTGATGTTTCAATTCAGTGTTGCAATGGGCTACATGAATGACATGTCCAGACAAAACTGCAGGTCGGCTGATATACCTGGAATGGAATCGATGTGATGGCCCATCTACCCTGCGCAAGCTATAGAGCTTTGGGAAGCAAAGTTCGGTCTCAAGAAGGAAGGCATTGTCTAAAGGCGAGGGTGGCAAGCACAGCCAGACTACCACTTATAGACTTCAGTAGAAGCAGGTGGAGATCCAGGAACTAGTAGTGCTTCCATAACAGTCAATCCAACCACACCCACGGCAAGAAACTCGTTGATTACTTTGAGAGGTTCAGTGCCATTTATCGAGTCATTCTTATTGTTTCAGAAATTTTCGGAACAAGTCCTTTACATCGAGGTGTGATCTTTGTTGTGAAAGATTCACATCGATTAAGGCTAACTTGTGATGAACCATGGTTAGTTCGTTTAAGGCGGTGATTTGCTAAACGGAAGCTTGCTCAAGACGCAAACGAAAAACTGTCGGTTGTTGGAGGACATCTCACCTTATTTAACGCTGTCACACCTTAACTCGACATTACAAGAAACCTTGCGCACTCGTCAAAGCTACGTGCTTCTTCAAGGAGCTCAAGTGCCCACCACTTGCCGTAAACTGTGAGCTGGAGATGTAATTGTTGTGGTTGCCAGTGAGGTGTTCAAGACCAAATTGGAAGATAATAGGAGCCATTGTACAGTATAAACTTTGCACTAGCGAGGGAGCAGTCATTACAAGAGTTGTTCCGGGCCTGATCCTACCTGCGTCAGTAGAATCAAATGGTTATTTTCTTAGGGTCCTGATCCTCGGCTTAAGAATAGGTCACCAAGGATTTTCTTCATCCGTCTGGTCCTTTATTCGGATAGTCTTTAAAGGTGTTCCAAGTCTGGCCTAAGCTCTTTATTTCCGACTCGATACCATGCTTCTACGTGTTTTTTTGGGGGGGCTCTCTTTGCCCTTGTACTTGTGGACTTCGGCTCAGAATTTGCCTTGAAAAATGTCTTGACGTTTCCTAAACGTTTCGCCAATCTTCCTCTATTTGCGTGGTTTGTTATCGAACGCTTCCAAGGATTTTAACTTGTTACTCTGTCCGTCTAAGAATGATTAAAATGATTGTTGGATTGTTGTGGTTTTTGTCTTGCATTTGAACTGAATAATGCTGAAATATAAAACTTGAATCCCTTAGGGAAATGTCTACTCACGTGTTTTGCAGTGTTGCGCGAAGGATTTCCTTTTCCTTCGTTTCCTCGCAATCTGATCTTGTTAATCTTTGTGCTCCCGCGCTATCTTACAGTCGAGCTGCTTTCTGTAACGCAACTAAGGCCATGTTCTTTCAGGATGCAAAATGGCGCCCCGGAAGCGAAATTGTTCCTTGTTGAATTTTTTTTACCTCTTACCAATTTATCATGATTTCTTAGCTAAACTGGTACATGGTGCATAAGTTGCAATTTTCTAAACAAATTTTGTCGCTAATATCAATAGATTTCGTCGGCTCCATGAGATTATACAATGTCGTCTCGTTTGAATGTTTCTTAGTCGTGTTTCTTCTCTTTCGTTAAACTACATCGTTTTGAAAGTTGTGCGCCCGCGATATAACGCGACCGAAACCATGTCCTTTCAGAATATAAAATGGCGACCCGGTGATGAGTTTGTTAACTGTTTTAATACCTTCAGTTGTTTCTGGTTGGTTGGTTCTCTGCTTAAGAAACTTTAAATGAAGGCGCTAGAACGCAATTTTTTTTAAAATTCTATGATACAGTTTATCTTGATACTTTAGGCAAAAATTGCGTCAAGAAGGCACGATAACGCCCGGATAGGTGGTCACTAAGGCACGATAACACCCGGATAGGTGGTCACCAAGGCACGATAACGCCCGGATAGGTGGTCACCAAGGCAC
>JANVCF010079996.1:3323-24107 GCA_025388745.1 Hydrozoanthus gracilis
CTTTCATCTTAAATGTCTAGTTTCCATTTTCTTATTACGTAATGACCTTTTCTGAATGTGTTATGCAAGAGAAGTCAGATGTCACACTACTTGGTCATGCAACGCGGAAAATGTGCGTTGCAGGGTTAATTGTTTATCGTTTACTTTTATACATATTAAGTCTACAAAGAAAAATTTAACAAAAACATTTAAAAAAGTTTATTGGTTCTCTGACTTCTTGAATTTAAAACAAGTCAAACGGCATTTTGTAGTTTTAGGAGTAAAGCTAAAGTATATAACCAAAAGATTTCCCCTTAAACTCAGGAGTGTTTTTATTAAGATCTCACGCGTCCATTTTTGTAGCTTGACTGCTACTCGGTTTTGCACTGTGCAATACACACACTCTTTTTAACTGATAACTATATCTTTTAAGAATATATTTTTAAAAATATCGCTAAGGCTCAGATTTCGTTAAGAATATAATATTGCATGTTTGTATCACTTTACTGATTGCATATACAACAATTACACTCTAATACCAAATGGCATTTTAAAGCCAACAAAAACGAACAAGAAAACAGAATCAGTTATATGCAGCCATGCAAGCATCAGTTGCATGTCCATAGGATTCATGACCAATCAATGACAGCTAACCAAACTTAACGTGTAACTAATAGTTAATAATAATAAATTAATAAGTTAATAGTAGAAAGAAACTTGTGCAATACCGTATTAGTAATACGGTACTTCAGAAATTGCATGAACAAAACTTCTTTTTACTTAGCGACTAATTAAGAAAATAAGAATATTCAGCCCAAAATCGGCAAAAAAACAAGAATATCCTGCCTTGGTCCGAAAAACAATATTCTTCTCAAAAAAGAGTGTATGGTATGCGAGAATATTGCCATGAATACGTGCCTACTTTTAATATAAGTACTTGACCTAAAGCGCGCGGTACGACAAGACATGATGTCTAAGTACATACATACTAAAGCGATTAATTCTTCCAACGTTTAAGTTCCGCGAAGAATAATCTAGTGCACTGGTTCCTAACATTTCTTTGACCATGTAGGTACCGTCAATATAAGATCGAGGAATGATGAGAAGATTTTGTTTCTGGGGTTTTGTGGCGTCTTTGCTACTTGATTCCAGACCGCATGTCTGTTTACACTGTTTGTTTTTAATGACGGCTAACGCTCTAAATATCAGCCAGCCCCGCTGGTGCTGGAAAAAATTTAGATTTTTTGTATGGGGGGTTATGCTTACAAACCATGCAACAATCTTCGTTTGTTCACTGGCATGCTTTATACACAGACTAAAACCTATAACTGTTACGTCAACGACGATTTCATTCAGCTTGTTCAACTCCATTGATAGGCCCTTTCAATAAATGGCGCTGATTTTTACATCCTTTGGTTGCATTCGTTTTTTAAAAGAATTTAAATGCGCAAAAAAAATTATCAAAATGACCGCAAGGCCCCTTTCGTAATTAATGACGGTGCTGGATTTTAATTTTCTTTTGTGATTAGCCTTGGTAGGCTCGACGTCGTTCTGAAATCAAACTTTCAAAAGAATTAAAATGTTGCCGGCAAAGCGAGCTTGAGAATTCACATACTGATTTGTGAGAAACCAACGGCATCAGTTTTATGATATTGAAAGTGAAACGGGTCTATTCCTGCAATAAAGCTAGTCTATCTGTATATTATGAAAATAAAATGCTGTATTTTTATATTTTTCCGTAAAACTAACAAGATTTAGATTACTTTAACAAAATCATCAACAAAATCATGCTACTCTATCTGTACAACGTGAAAATAAAATGCTATATTTTTTGCTTTTTCTGTCTAACTGACAAGATTTAGATTACCTTAACAAAATCGTTAATTAACATCCTTTTTTCCAAGTTCTTTTAATTTTCAATTTTCGTTTTACCCGAAAAATTTTGACCGAAGGAGGGAATAGGTCGAGATTCAAAGCACATTGTTGGCTGCAAATTATCGACAAAACCATTGGCATTGGCTTTTCCATCTTAATCAGTTCCAATGCACAAAACCTCAAAACAGTCGAAATGTTATTTCGTGTTTATATGTTCAATAGGCGTTAACAATTCCTATACTCTGAACCTTCGAGCAATTAGCGAGGCAAATTTTGTTTTGAGTGGCTACCAGAGAACTTTTAATATCGTAGTGTCAGAAACACACTCTATAAAATTAGTCTTAATGCAAAACAAACATTCTTAAACACAATGGTAATTTTTTTTTCTCCTTCACTGACTACGTATTTAGCACACAGATTTTGGACATCTAAGCGAACTGAAGAGTGAAGTAATGAAGTTCTATGTGATAAACAATATGGCAATGGCATAGTACTGAAAAAATAAATACCATAATCATCTTTGAAAAGTTTTCGTTAATTCATAGTACTTTTGGTCATAACGTCCGACTTGGGAGAGAAGCCGGTAGATTATTCTAAATCAACTATTGAAAATGGGCTAAAGTTAAGATAAGTAGGGAGGAAAATATTTGCTTAAAAATAAACGTTTCGTAATTCTAAAAAGGAATAGGGAGTATTTGGTAAAAACGTAATAAGAATTGGGAGAATTCAACCGGAATAAAAAAGGAATAAGGAATATCTGTAAGCGCTGACCTTTCACATTTCAAAACAAACATAATCTGTTATTTCTTTCACGGCTTTGGCAAGATTTTGAATTCCAATATACGTCTTTAAATTTGTATGATGTTGTAATTAATGCTTTCAATCTGCTTATAACCACTTACTTCATTCATGAGAGATATAACTGAAAACTTTAATTGTATTTTTCACACTGTGTTACTGTGTTTTTTAAAAATTGAACGTACGAATCAATTCGATTTGCCTCGCTCGAGCACATGTGATGCCGAATTGGAATTTTTAAAGGCCATTGGCAACAAACTTTCCAAAACATTTCAAACTGCATGACATATTTAGCAAACTAATACCTTTAATACTTAGGAATTATCTAGAGATTTTGAGACACATCCGTTGAATTATTTTTCATGAAAATGGGCTTGTAGTTTACGTGGTATCATGATAGCCATTTCTAAATTCAGCATTAAAATTCTGTGTGGTCATCTTGTAAAAAGAAGGATTGACTTTAAAATTCTTATTCTAATTTCTATAATTGACTTTCAAATTCTTATTTTTTAATGGGTTTATTTCGCTCCTCATCAACTTGGTGCCTTCGGTGGCATTTTTTTTTTGTTGAGCACTCGAGATCAGATTTTGGAATTGTGTAACTGTTTTTGTTGTCCTTGTGATTTATACCACTTTGCATTTTGCATAGCTCACTTTTGGAGTCTGAGCACTCTGGTATGCAATACGCACTTGTGAAGATACAACTGCGTTACTCTGTTGATATCTCAACTCTGAGCTGCATCGATGAATTATAATATGCCAGGACGAAACAGTTCTGACGTCTTCATCATATTTTCCACTCACTAACTACATTTATCCGCAAATTAATCTACAGAAGAATGCTATTCCAGCTAGAACACATATTCTTTTTGAATAGTAGGCAAAAGATTAACGGATTATACTTGAAATATCTTTTCATTCTCTTATCTGAAACTCGAGTTCCATTGTTTTATCTTTACAGTTTATCTTAAAGAGAAATATCTCACATTCTCATATTGATACAGTAGAGAATAGTATATTATAGTACGCCTTTCTGTACATCTGCAATAAACGTACGTTTTAAATTCTGAGCAAGTGTGTGTAATTCAAAGGTGGATCGAAAAGCAAACGCAATAACGCAATATGGCATTTGAGATTGTGGTCAGTTCCCGGTCAGTTGTATGTTGCCAATATAATATATGTCACGCATTGATCTGGGCTGTCACTATCTTAGTTAGGCTGATTTTCTTCAATTCTTCAAAGGAAACTTCAGCGTATTATCAAATTAGCTAGTGTTTAGCATTGAGGATCGATCGCAGCTTGGAAGTTGATTAACCCAAAGTATGTTGTTGCATTTTGCAATCCCTCCCTATGTGGGTCAGCACTTTATCATTTCAACTATTGTTGCTATTTATTAAGTTCTTAAGCTACCAGCCTAAATTGGATCCCCCTGCTTAATCAATCAACTGGTCATTGAGTTTATTGAAGTGTTTATTCTTCTAGCTTTGTGATTTAAACCACCTCAGTTTTCAGCTGAAAAGTAATAACAGAATATTATAAACTCCAGGAGGTATGGTGCCTCATTTTGACCTCGCCAGCAAGTTCAATTGCAATTACAGTTATTGGGTGTAAATGTTTTCGTTCAAATTTACCCTTGGCTTGAATTTTGATTTCCTTTGTTTTTGGATATGGTAGCTGAGTTTGAAAAAAAGAGAACAAAACTAAAACCAAGAACAAAATTTTAGTACAACGTAAAAACACTGAAAATCATCCCATGTTTGAATTTTTTAGTCGTCGCGTTATTCCTAGGGGTTGGAGGGTGACAAAACTCATAGCATTTTAACAGTAACAAAAGAAACTTAGACTCACATGTCTAAGGTGACTGCAGTTTTTATAGCCGATAAAACGTCAGTGAAGTGGATATAAGTTTCGCTTCTTTTGAAACAACTAAAAAACCAAGAAGTAAAGCAAAATGACTAAAACCATGAAACAATGTTTTGCTTCAGAGCATTTATTGAAAAGTAATTAATAATACGTACATTTGATCATGAAGAATATCGAAACAAGTATTAATATTCGAGTTTAGTAGTTACTAAAGCCGTCCGTCAGAAAAAACATAACAAAAAACTTCTTTTGGTTCTGATCCAGAACAGCCATTGATGTTTAATCAGCTGAGGGACACTAGTCGCACATTGTTTGAAGGAAAATACTTTGTTTAATCCGTCACAATGGAATATTATTGAGGGGAGTTATGTTTATATTTTTAAACTAATATGATTTCGCAGCAATCGTCTTCCTTCAGCAGAATTTGATAGCTTAAAATAATTTTCTCGTCTTCGCCTTGGTCACACGAGCAAAGCTTTTCCTTTAAAAGTTGACCCTAGCTTATCCTAATAATACTGTTTATGATAACCTTATAGAACTTTTTAACTACTCTTTCAAAGGCTAATTATATAAAATACTGTTTGTAGCTTTGTCAGTTCGTTTTTAGCGCTTGATTATTAGATTGCATTAGGTAAAATTCTGTATTACCAATTACAATCATAGAGGGGTCAGGCTGGCGATGCATGCCAATAACAGTCCTCAGTTTTGGCTAGCGCTGTTGGCATAAAAAGAGATTTACAAATGAATTTCTTCTGTTAATCCGGCCTCGATAGACATCCTGCCAGTTTATTTTTAAAAAAGAAACAATCCTCGTGTGCTTCTGAATGCACGTTTAAATCGAAAAAATCTTTTAAAATGCCTTTTTTACAATGGCTTTTGAAAAGACACCAGTTTTCGATTAACACGTATATCTTAAAGTAATCACTTTAATAAAATTCTATCATAAAATCTATCAGCAGCCGTTAGAATGTCCGAGATCTTGATAAAAAATAGTTAATGTAACGGAATATTCGAAAGCAAAAAAAAAAAATTCTGATCTTTTTCCTGGGCGCTACTGAGAAACGGTTTCGCTAAAACATCCTGTCCAGGGAAAAATTTGCTACCTTGTTTCGTTGGCAAGCTCAGTTATACGCCTGTTTCTGTTCTACTTTCTTATTTTTACAGTTCCCGCCCGCTGTGAATAATTAGGCCTTGAGAAAAAGAGACTCAAAAACGCTATAAATTTAGAGGGAATTTTATCATTGAATAAAAATGCATGTTTTTGTGGGTTTTCGCTTTTTTTTACTCAGATTCTCGATACTTAGTTCACGTTTGTCGCAACGAAAATGATCAGTTTTCATGAATTTCTGCACGTTCTCTTGCTTGTAAATGTTCGAGGCTTATAGGTCGTAAGATGCTTTAAGGACTTTCGCACAGTTTGCTCTCAAAGAAGTATTCAAAATGTACCAAGTATGTTTTGGATTTCGAAGTTGAGAGTGTTAATCGGGTAAGGCTGTCCTTGAGCTCCGGTTGAACTTTAAACTTCAAGATTACCAGCTTGAAGCCGGCGTTCACGTTTGTTTAGTATTTTAAGAACTCTCGAACTGTGAAGACAGAATCATGTGTACTTTTAATACGTGATAATACAAACATCATTTTTAATTGGATAAATATAAAGGTGTATTTATTGGTGATTTGCCCTCCAAATCCTCTTTTTAGCCACTCCCTGCTCCTCGCTAGCTAACAAACTCTCTCTTCGATTATTGCGTAAGAATGTATGCGAGAGCTGGACGACATTATCGGAGTAGCTAAAGGTCTGCAGCAAGCTTCCTTCGGCCGTTTAAAAGTTCGTGCGTTTCAAATCTAGCTTTCTGCTCAAACAAAACCCTGTATCGTAAAATTAATCCTTAACTGCAAGAAATAATTGATATCAAGCATTTTTCTTTAACAGAAAGACCCCACACAATAATCCGATGTTACATAGGACATTCCATCTCGTGATCACCCTGACCCCCTACCCAAAATAGGGGTGGGTGAATAGAACTATTATTTGCACATGCCCAGTGCACTAAATCGCATTTGTCCGATACCCAGCTCCGGTACCTAAAAGGTCAAAGAGCGATGGTAAGAAATTGTACTAACCCGCACTGTTTGTGATTTAAAAAAATATGACACAAAGTGTTTAGTTTGCTTACAAAAACTGCATTCAATATAAAGATTGCTCTAACGTTTTCTCTGTATGAAAGGCAGTGGTTAATAAAGCAGTATTTAACGGAATTTTCTTTGCTTTATACAAAACTTGAGGTTAACTCTTATCCTGCTAAAAAAAACAAAGCCATAAAATCTCAACAAAGTTACAAATTTCAGAATTTGTTGAAGCCATGGACATTTTCATAATCTACTTGTAAAGACAAAGAAAATGAATGGTCACTTTGTAGGTTTTCAAGCAGTGGCTCAGTATAAAGTTAGAAAAATTTTGTTTATGTGAAACCGTTCAGTTTTTAATAGGGTAAGGGTTAATGCCCAAAGGTAAAGCCTCAAGGCTTTCAGCGTTAATTCTTTTACTGACAACAAATTAAATTCTTTTTTAGCCACATTTCACACTGCTTAACTTCTAACTGGATAGAGCAGCTTAAACGGCTTTTTAAAAGACCGATGTTCAAATTCCTTTACTGAATATTATCATGGTAACGGTGAACATAATCCTCTAGTGAATTATCCACGAGAAGCCTTTTGCAAGGGGCTTGTTTTTAACGTGTCATCGCGACAATACGAAAACAGATTTCACTTGTTGCGTGAGTAATTTTGTTACTGCCGACAGCCCGATCAAGGGGACCTTCATCAAGTGATTTGAACACCTCCGCAATCTTTCAACTAAATTCATATATTGATACATTAAAATTCCTCTCATTTGACAAGCTTTTGGCAAACTAAGAGCCGCGTTCAGCTCATTTTTTCTCCTCTCATATTCAGAGACTCAACCTCGAGAGAGATTACAGACCCCCCCAAAGTTGTTTATTGAACAAGTTTGGCACGCGACTTACGGAAGGACTTTGCCTTCAAATCTACTTCACAAAGATCACGTACAATATCTAATTGTATATTCTTTATAGTTTCAAAGCTAACTTTTTCTGTTCTTAAGTGCATAGCTTAACCATTTATTCGTCCGCTTCAGAGTTTTTTGGTACATAACGTTTCGTTAATTACCTTAGTAATATCCGGACTCGTCACGTTTCGCTTAAATAAAACTAATTGATTCCTGGGCTCTGGTAAATGTTTTTAAAATGCTTTTAAAGTACAACAACAATTATAAGTCACCGTATTTGGAGAGTAAGGTTTCCAACGTCGGGCGCGCGGGGCTTTTTTCGTCAAAACTCGGGTGATTGCGATGAATTCAGGTGTCGCAAAAAGGTCATCAAAAGACCTGCAATTTAGTAGTGTTGAAGGAACGCTCAGATACTTTATCCAACTGTTATCAGTAACTGTTTTAGGGCAAGTCGGCAATTGTTGGTTCGTTTGTTTTCCGTTGATCAGTGGGCTTATCGCCACAGTGAAAAAGCCTACTCTTAAGACTGAGTAAACAGAACCAGCGAAATCGAAAATAAACCATCAAATTCTTCGTTTGCTATGCAATCGCGTAAACCTTTTCATCTCGTTCTATTCAGCCACAACGATAGCTGATAAATTAAGATTATGTTTTGTGTTAAAAGGGCTCAGTATAACGTTCGTTATCTCGGTATCCACACGAGAGCATTCTTCCTAGCAGCCGTACGTTATCTAAAAGATAACATTTTTGTATCGGTTTGCCAAATGCCCTCTTTCGATTCATGAAAGGCTTTAACTTGAAAAGGATGTGCTGAGCGCCTCTGCATGAGATTTAGCGCAAATCTGTCATAAAATGGTGCGGAGTGACGTTTTCGCTTGAGGCAAACTTATCAATTTGTGTTTGAACGGCTTACGAATATGAACTGTCTTCGGGTACGGATTCATTTACAAATCGTTTACAGGACCGCCCTAGGACACGTTTTAATTTGAAGCAAAATCAGGAAGCTCTAGCGAGCTATTTATTTTCACACCAGCTAAAAGAATTGAAGATGTTTACAGCGCGCGAACGCACGAGAATCAACTCAACCCTTCTCGTCAATTGTTGAAATGGGTTATTATAAACTTCGATAACATATCGCTCATATTACTTTTGTCATGTTCTTTCTTCGCCTCTTAAGATAGAACCAAACCAGCTCTCCCGGTCAGCCTACTTTAATAACACTTACAAGTCATTCAAGCTGTTGGGTAATTTCTTAGTCTTTAAGTACGTTACAAAAATTCCTTCCTACAATCTTCAAGTAGCTCTCTATAAACTCATTCGAATACTTTTCATTGTGTGCAAAAAGCATACAAAAGATAGAGATTGTCTTGTTGCTATAAGAATAAATAAACTCGCTTTTTTATTTACACATTGCCAGTACAATATTAAATTGAATTGCAGATCGCACAAGATAAATGTGTCCTTTAAAATAATGCAGTTTCTTGAACCAAATTCTGCAAGAATTAGGATTTGATTTACCAATGTACATCAACTACAAGTACAACTGTTATTTTCTTCTTGGAATAGCCGGCTCTTGATTGTTTCTTATAATGGGCTTGGGGACAATTATAAATGGAAGTTAACTTCGGGTCACAACTCAACACTAGCGAGAGAATCAATGCGAATTATTAGGTGTTAATGTAAGCAAAGAATTAATAATCCACTGTGTGATGCTCATTAAGTTTACAACTTATTTCTTTAGAGGCACCGCTGAAAAAAGCGCCTTTTTGCATCTCATTTATCTTCCGTTACTGTCTTTAGTGTCACATATGAAAAACGTCTGTTTTCTTTGTGCTAAATTAAGAGCAATTTGGTCTTGACTTGCTTCTCGTTAGTGGAACTCGTGTCCAAGTCATTTGCTTTTTAAACAAATCCTTGATTCATAATACAATTATGTAAAAGATACAACTTTCGCTGCTTCCTGAATAAATGGAAGCACAACGAAAGCATATGGAAGAATGTTTGACGTTCATAACGTGGTTTTTATTAAAGGCGTTGAAAATATGCGGCCTGCAGAAAGCCATATGCACTTTCCGAATTGGGTGATAACAGTCTTTCGCTCTCATGTCGGACGCAAATGATGACTCGTAAATGCTTTGTGAATGCTATCGGCGCGTGCTCAAATGAACGACATTGTACAGCTGTCCGCCCCGCAAATCACAACGGAAAGTTAAAAAGCCTGGAGGCTTCGAACCGCTCAACTCTCTAGATGGGGTCTATAGCCTGTCTTGATTGTACAAACAACTGCAGTTTTCAGAGATGATGATGCTCGTTTCCTGATGAAAATCACGACAACTATTAGCTCGTGGTTCGCTCTTTAATCGATTCTTATTTACAGCCGCAACTATCGGCAATCATTCCGTCATAATGCTTATAAACCATGTTACTGTCCGTGTCTATATACAACATACTAAGACGTTTAAGTTTATTGGGGACACAGCACGCTCGCGGGGCTTCCTGGGGTTTTACAGCATGGTATAATGTCTGTACAACTGCGTGGTTAGTTGGCTTTAGATAATGTCCGATGGGATACACACAAGGTCCGTCACAATAATATGCGTTATAGCCACGCGGGGCAAGCACCCAGCTTGCCCAGCCGAGCTGTTTAAAATCAACGTACAAAGGACGGCGACGACAGAACTGAGCTCTAGTCTTTTCCTTACGTCGCTTTCTTTTTCCTTTAAGCCCCCTTCGTGATTTTTTCTTCCCGTTTTTTCTCCCGGCTTTTTTATTTCTGACTCCTGAAGAGCGCTTGACTCTAGCACGTAAGTTTTTTTCTTCGTTGCCTTCGTTCTGATGTTGATCTCGGTAATCTTCTGGGATTGCGTTACTTTCCAATGTATTGTCAACTTTTGGCACCTCGGTGGATTTAGATTTTCCGTCGCTCAAAAACACAACAAGTAGCGCTTGTTGGTTGTGAGTTCGCCCCTCTTTGGTAAAGCCGAGTTCTTCAGGAGCGATCAATTGCCCGCTCAGTAAAGACTCTACCTGGAGCTGTAGCACGCGCGGCGTTGTTTTAGTTCGAGAATTCTGCCACTTTTCAACTGCTTTCCTGACATTGAACACAAACCATCGCGGATGAAGGTCTGTAATGTCAAATGTAGAAGCATCAAGAAGCTCCAAAGTTTGGGCCTCGTATGGGGTATAGTTAAACTCTGTGCCAGCGTGAGTCCTATATAATTTCGCCCTGTAAGTTACCCCGTGCCGGTTGATATATGCCTTTTCACTCCCCGCTACCGGCAGACGCAAAACTCTCAGCTCTGCAGACACAACTTTATCCGATATTGGAATAGTAGATACATTGAAAACAAACCGTTTGTGGAACCTGATTGTTGCGGAATTGTCGTGCCATTCTGAAAGAAAAAACATTCACAGAATATTATAGATATTTTGTTTGTACCGAGTTTTGAAACAAAGAGATCAGACATAAAAACCTTGAAATTGCTAAACAAATACAAACACACAGAAACACTTAGAACAAAAAGATAAGGGAATCTATCGACATACTCACCCTGATCTACAACTCCTCTGACTGTCCTAACAAGTTCAGAGTTGACGTGTCTGCCTTCAGACAACGATTTGTATAAATCTAGCATAAAAACATGTGGTATAACTTTGCGGTTTGGCCTTGGAAGGTCTTCGAGCCCCATAAGGTTTAACATTTGTTTCTGAGTTATCTCCAAAGCCCTTTTTCGCTTGACTGGATGCTTCCACACTTGCCAGCGATCAGCCAAACTGCGTGCATTCTCTGTGGTTGTGCCCTGACAGCAAGCCTCAGTGTCAATGGTCCACAGGAGACAAAATAAAATTAGTGCGAATCGCAGGGAACTTGCGTCTTTCATCCTGAGGTTTTCTGCTTTGTTATGAACAATAAATTGCAATCTGGGGACCGAGTTGAGCCTCTAATCCTTTCTTAAATTGCAACATACAAAGCACGTTCTCTGTTTAATTCCCTGGCGAAGGTTGTTCTGTCTTCAGCAAACAATTATACTCGCGCTCCAATGGATACGAACGTTAAGTGACCGAGTTTTATTTATTGTCCGGCAATTAAGTTTTTCTCCAGTTACGCCCTAGCGACAAAGGCCGTTTCAACCAAACTAATTGGTTGAAATGCAGGATGCGATTTTTATCAAAAAACCCGTGTGATACCTAACTTACGATTGGCCAAGTCGTAATAAGATCGCTTGCATCAAATTAAATTATACTTTCACAATGCGATTGGTCGGCTCTAAAACAATCGCTGCAATCTTTTTAAGCGCCTTGATACGGTTCATAGCTTTTGTATGCTTATAAACAAAGCTATTTACTAAATGGTGGTTATTTTATAAACTTACGTTTATGCACAATGAATAGCATCTGACATTAATTTAAAAATAAGACAATATTTGCACTCCTGAAGAGGGCATGTAGTTTGCAATGTCCATTAGATTTAGAAAGTTCAAAGGAAAATAAATGACATTGAGCAGATAGTACTTGTCAAGTAGAAGTCACATAGTTGACATTTTCCAAAGTGCGCCAAAAATGTTCTTCGTTTTAGCCCGGAAATAGGACATATCCGTGTCTCTTCTTCTATAAATATGAAAAAGGCATTTCCTGTGAAAATAGTCTACACGGTTCACGCAAATACGCTTGATTAATCAGATGGATAGCGGGTCATCTTTTAAACAGGAAACACGTAAAATGAACGTGAGATTCTAGGGTAGGGAGTCAGAGTAAAATCGGGTCTGTTTGCTTTCGAGGGAACCACCAATACCTTGTTTTGACTAACCCACAGTGTGAAATCTATAGGGTTATCAGTTCATCGGAAAGAAAAGATTTAAATAGTGGATATTACCCCCGGATAGACTTGTCTGTTTGGAGAGAAAACCTAACTATGAAAACTTTTCTTACGCGCACGCGCAGACCAAAAACGATTCAGCGTTGTAAAACAACACGAAATCCATGACTGATAGGCTACGAAAAATAACAACTCGATTCGTTTAAAAGAATCTCACGTTTAAAAGAACCTCAAAATGTTTAAAAGAACCTCAAAATGTCGCGACCAAATTTTTATTCAGCCAGGTTTTACATGAAAGACATTAACAAACGAGTACGATCAGGCTAAATTAGCTACATGAAACCTCAGTTTTGGATTGACAACCATAATTTTCACAACTGCACCACAAAACTAACTAAAAACACGTCTTTTTGCGTATTTTTATCTACGCAATCTAATTAATGTTCGCATAGTTTGTTGATTTACCACCCACATTGATCATTCACTTCTTGTAAAGAAAAAACGCTAAACTTCTCCGAATTTGGTTATTTGTTAATGAGCTCGGTACCACGGTTTAGGGTTAAGGAGAGACTAAATTTACATTTACTATTGTTTTTCTTTCTATAGTGCAGTTGCCGAGAACTAAGCTGTCATTAATCATCTTATTATCATGTTTTGAAAGTTCAATAATATTTTTTGCATAACTGAAAAGTGTCTCTTTATGTTTTATGTATTTAAATGTAGTGTGGTTTTGACTGTCGGAGACACTGAGTGATTTAGCTGACTTCAAACAAATCAATGCTTGGAACTACTTAACAATTTTGTATCTCTAAACACACATCTATATACTTTGATGACAGTTCTTTATTTTGGTTGCAAGCCATCTTCTTTTGCTGCAAGCTCTTTCTACCCCATATCTTGAAGGTTGAAGGGGTTTTTTTTATCGGACAACCATCGACCTTGCCATACCGCTTGTTGACTAAAATTGATGAGAATCTTCCTTCTCTCTCCTAATAGTGACATCCACTTCGGTCTTTGATAGATTACTTGGATCGCCTATTGCCTTAAGAAAGCTTAAATGCGATAATTAAATCAGCAAAAATGTATTTGAAGAACGCAGGAGACAAGGTATAAAACACAGAGAATTTGTGCTCTTGTTTTGATCGTGTAAAGACCAAAGATAGCATCTTTGTACGAGTTTATTCAAACTTGACTAATGACTAAGTGTGCATCACAAGAACATCAGCATAAACTTTAAAATTGTTTTGGTAATTACATAAACTCTTTTTGATAACAATTTTATGTTTTATGTCTGCTCCACAATAATCCCAGTTGATTAATGACAGGAAATTGACAAGCGGTATTTGGAGAGCTGTTCAGAGTATAGCGAAGAGGCGGGCGGGCAGCTTGCGATGTGGCGAGTAATCAAATCGCCCTAATGCAATTTGTATCTTCTTCATTAACATATTATCACCCAATCCTTCTTAATCTGTGTTTGTGGCCGTTACTGTCCAAACAATGTAGCGCAAAACCCCATTATAGTTTAAGAAACCTAAGACTGTGGACAGATGATAAACAGTGTAATGGTTTGCAAAATAAATGTTTTGAAAAATTAATCCTGGAATTGTACATCGCCCAAAACGAAGCTGATCGATCCGTCTGCGTTCATACGACATTCATTCTCTTTTATAAAACAGTTTTTGATAGTTAATAATAGCCAAGACTCTCAAAATCCCTGAAGATTTGCGGGTTTGATAAATGTATTTGAGCGTTTTACTCCTTTTTCTCATGATTTTTATCCCAAACTTTTGACGCGTGACGCTAATTCAATCTATACCTATGAAAACTCAACTATCTGTGTTTCTCCTGTTTTCTACCTTTATGAAGCTTTAGATCAAGTTGCAAAAAGGGTAATTTTTATAGCTACGTAGGATTTTTGGTAGCCCTTATGTTCGAGTGGTTAAAAATAACCTGATCCTGTTCTTATAAAAGAACATCACAACAAAATTAAGAATTGCGCTCGACAGCAAAAAAACTCAGCTCAAAAGCGAAGCGGATTGAAGCTCGCACGATTAAAGTGAATTTTAGGAAAGGGTTTATTGTATGGGTTGAACAACATCTGGTTTACGCCAGCTGGGTCAAAGCTCTTATTTCTTGTTAAATACAGAAATTCATAACAAAAAAGCAACAAGGAGCAAAACAAAAATCTGAAATCATGTACTTAATAAAGTTATTCACCAAAATGGCGTAGAGCACATGTTACGTAACCCGTATAATATTTCCTTCTGATTAAACACCCGCCGCCATGGTATATGGGTGTGTGTTTTCATATACAACGGAATTCAGAATGATTTGGGCTTTTACTTGTTGATGGTGTGATGCAAGAGAATTTTCTTTTACATCGTCTTCGAGAATATCAAGTTAGATACTAACACAAATAGTGTGGTCAGTGTATGTCAGTACAGTGTATATGTGTAAATTAATACGATGTATAATTTGAAGTGAGGTCTTGCCAATGCATTGAGATGGGGGATATAAATCCGGATTATTCCTCATTATCATTTCCAGTAGTAAAGCCTTATTTGAAGATACTGTACTATATTCACACGTATGCTACAGTAGGACATGCAACAATATTTGTATCTCCAGACTTGCGCCGATCCAAACTCTCCTTAAAATCTCACAACCAACCCGTGGTAGCTCAGTTGCGTGGTCTGACCGGGGGGGGAGGGGGACGTAGGTATGACCGTAGTACTTTTTCTTATTTTCTCGATCTACCTAAAAATTTGATTGGTTGCCCGAAACACTAAAAAGGCGCTAAGAAATGCGTGTTTCTATTTCTTGTAGCAGTACGTACGCGATAAACAGAGAATACAAGTCTTACATTAAAGCGCACACGTTCGGTTTTTACACATCTCAATTCAATAAAATTCTCAGAATTATCTGACCAAATTTCAGCCTGCAGTTGATTGTTCTTAATTTGTAGGCAATCTCAGACGAGGCGTGGGCGGGTTCGAACCCCACCGAGGTCAGACACATTTTCTCTTACAATGGTATGGGTTTATGGGGCCTTTGTTAATGCTGTAGATCGGCCAAACTTTGATTATTCTACAATTCCAGTGGCAAGCTTCACTTGAAGCTATTTAATATTGTACTGAGATACTTAGCTTTGCGAAAAACTTTTTTGATCGGTGGTTGAAATACACAGTAGTTTCTCTGCACGTAAAACGGATAAAATATTTAGCCAATGATCTCACTCAATAATTTAAACACATCGATTCAACCAGGAAACGTTCCTGTCAACTCCTGGGCACCGTGGATGTGTTGCGTTTCGAGCTGGAGAAAAGAAACATAAGACGGACCCAAACACTAGGTCGTACATTCCGAGTTACCGCTGACTCCTGATTCCGCAGCCTCGTACTTCGTTTTCCTTTCTTAGTGCCTCAAGGCTCCAACAAAGCAGTTTTCAATAAATGATATTTTCTCCGCTTTTCTCACAAAACTACGACAGAAGATGCAGTTTTGCTAATTGCTTATCATCAAGGGGTTTGTTTAGAATTTTATTTGGACGTACGTCAAACTCGGCGTGAAAGAATAACAAAAAAAAGTGCATGAAAACTTTAACACTTGACTTTCAATGCATGAATGCTATGTATCTCTTAAAATGATTTTCTTCGCGAACTTGCTATCTGATCTTTGTAAGACCCAAGTGAACATATAAGTCCAAAAATATGTGAAGCGGAAGACAAAATTGAGCAATAATAAAAAAATCTAACTTCGTTCTAAGTTCTGCATTTTTCTTATGCTTCAATAGTTGAGAATTTGTAAACAAATCTCTCCTATTGACAACCATGAACTTGACACTAATTGCGTAGGTCAGCTGCGGTCATATATAAAATGCAAAGCCAAAGGGTTTAAACTCAAATTTACCCAACTACTCACAAAACGTTAGCTATGAAGCATTAACAAAGAACGCGGAACAGGAATTTCTGTCTGTGCAGGAAAAGCATGTGTTTATCCTGAAAATTCGAGATTGTTTCCTTGTTGTACTGTTTTGGTTATGTCTGCCGTCAAAATATTTAGCTGTTTCGTTTTCAGGTCTGTTCATCCCACCACACCCGACCCCGGCTCGACCGTATAAGCGAAAACACCCCAAACGAACTAAAAATAGAGTACATCAACGGTTTAAAATATACTAGTGAAATTCCTGAAGCACGAAAATGGACTATATACTAAAAATATGCTAGCGATTTGCTTATTTATTTGACTTTGTTTGGTTCTTTAAGTCGACATTTATAGCTTTACTTTTACTTTAACTCTGTTAGCTTCCTACGATGAAAAAATATAGTTTATGTTTTGGCATGTGTCAGTACATTTTTAACATAGATAAGCAATGACGAATTGAGTCCAACGTACTCAGAACAAAATTTTTTTAGACGAAATATTTGACGCGCTGCATGTGATTTGGTTGTTTATGAAATCTTTTGAAGTGAAAAAATCGACTTTTGATGAGTACCATGCGACAAGTCAGAATATTGAAAAAAGATGATATTTCCCACAATATTTATTTTTAGTCTTTCTAAAAATCAGAAGCAGTCTATATCGACTTTACAAGCTGGGAGCTGTCCAAAGTATCTCACAGAAGTCTTACTAGTATTTATCTTTCGTTCGTTGATACACACCCTCCTACTGTTTGATTTTGCTTTTTTTTTCCTCGTTCTTAATTCAAAACGGCTTTAAATCAGTTTGGTTTTAATCATTTTTTCAACGCTCCGGAAATCTGAAGTCGTTCCTTGATGAGTAAGATGCAAGAAACTGTCATATCCTTTAATGGGATGGAGCTCGGTTCCACACCCACTAACTCCTTTGAGATTCTCATTTCTTTCATTTTATGTGGGGTAAGACAGGTATCATCGCCCGCCCAAAGGATTAGAGGAAAGCCATTCCATATCCATCCCATGGAGACAAATAGGTTTTCTATGCATGTGGTAAATGGCTCCTGAAAGGCTGGCAGAACACCTTACATTTCTTTTTATCTCGTACTTAACATACTTTTAACGATTTTCCCATCTAAAACCTAAAAAGAAGTTCTAAGTTGCATCTAATAATATACATATAATTATATATGTTTTACCGTCCCATTGAATTCTACTTATGAAATCTTATTACAGGTCACATGCGGTCTATTACAATTAAGTTTACCCATAATAATGTTCGCTACCCGCCTCGACTAGCCTAAGCTATTTTGCGGGTAGCAACGAATTTCTATGTAACTATTGATATTATAAATGAAAAAATCTGAATCCGAATGTGAAATCTTTCAGTCTTGGCCAATTTATCTTCATCTAACTTCTCCTTACATAACTCATACAAATAAACATTTGACAACGAGAAAAATGCAAAAAAAGCAAGCAACTGAAAAGAACAATAAGAATTAAATCTTCCTAAACCGGTTGCTTAAACACGAGGTTCCAGTAAAAAAGGGTTAGGCCCGCCCCTTTTACGACCCTTTTCATGAAATTTTAATAAATTTTTAAATGTAGTGGCGGCCATTGATAAAAGAAACAACCCACTTTTAACAATTCGAGGTTATTTACACCATAATTGTGAGACAGCTTCATTTTTTTAATAGTAAATGAAGTCATTGGCATAATACCGTTCTACTGGTTGGCGTACGTCGCGAAAGGCTGCAATGTATGAAATTTATCGCCAGAGCAATTCAAAATCCACGCGTGCTTCGCAAGACCAAATTAGACAAACAACGTCGATCGAGGTTCGCATTTTTCCGTTGTTTTATTCGGTCAAACTTCGCTTCAGGAATTAAAATTCATAGTTGTAACACTAAAAAAAGCAAAATCAGCCGAATACCGTCATGGCTAGGCTCAGAAGCAAGAATGAGCTGTACACAAGTATAGAAATTGCGAAACTAATCTAAATGCAAATAAAATCCGAATCAAAATGCGCGCCACAGCTGGCAGAGAGCACGGACCTTTATAGCGGTTAACTCGACATCGAATGATTGGCAACTGAACGTGTGAAACCCCTGGGCTCAGCCGTTTTATACTGGAACCTCGTGTTTAAATCTATTGGTTCTAGTTAGGAGATTTTTACCAATACAATATTTATCTTGTCGATTTTGGGAAAACTTTATTATCAGTTTGAAACGTAAGCAATCAACGACGCAGGATTATTCTTATATAGTTTGTTAGTTTTGGATTTGTTTTCACTTGTTCAGCTTATACTCCGATAAAGATGGCGGCTATACATTTTATGGTAATGCATTGCGAACCTTACACTGCTAAAAATGCCCAGGGAAAGCAACAGTTAGTTAAATCGTTCCTTGTATTTACAGCACTATTTATGTTAATTTGAGGTGCACAGTTTGGGGGACAAACTTAGACGTTTGTAGATGCATGCGCTAGGAATTAGGGGTAAACAAACAACTCGCCATCTTTTGCATGTTCCTATGATTACATTAAGCTCAGAGACCGCTCGCGGTCGTTTAATTTCGTTTATTCGTCCTTTCAAAATTGGCCCACGCAATATCGCTTTAACCAGCAGCTATCTTTCGCTGACTTCGGCTGTGTTTTAACCTTAATGTTACTTGGTTTGTCTGTATAAATATTTGTATGATTTTAAGCTAAATCATTCATAAGCACATGTTTAAAAAAGCTTTTAGAAAAGTTTATTTGGTGCATAGCTCATTATGGAACTATGCTAACCTCACTCTATTTCAATCTTCTAGACTTCGATCTTTTCCATCTGTGCGTTGTTTTGTGTTAAGGTAGATTTTTAAACCATTCGTTCGGTTCTTAACCAATTGTTTTTTCGTTTTTGTCTTTTAATTAGGTGGTATATCCGACTTTGCATGTCTAAATTTAGTTTTCAATCACACAACAACAAACTGCCTCTTTAACAGCCAACCCTTCTCATATGATTAGCATTACCACGTCTAAAAAAGATGTGAAAGCACACTCGAATTATCCAATTATATTGGATTTTGTCCTGTTTTGCTAATGTGATATTTCAGTATGTGAACAAGTTACTAAACCAACCAGAGCACCTACTGAGGGGAACTACAACAAACTGCCTCTTTAACAGCCCACCCTTCTCATATGATAAGCATTACCACGTCTAAAAAAAGATGTGAAACTGAAAGCACACTCGAATTATCCAATTATATTGGATTTTGTCCTGTTTTGACAATGTGATATTTCAGTATGTGAACAAGTTTCTAAACCAACAGAGCACCTACTGAGGGGAACTGTTGAAATAAGACTTCCGCAAAATGGTATCCTGTGCAATGAGATTACACCGCTATCTATATACGCTTACCATACGCTACATACTTGCTCACAATTTCAGAGAAATGCACGGAAGGTTGGTTAGAGATATTTTTACAAACCGAGTTTATAAGATACACTCTCTTCATGCTGGGTACTCTACATGTGTGCGTGCTCTAAATAACTGTTTCTTTAATACACGAAGCCTAAAACGCCATTGCAATTAACTTAACACACTAAGAAATAAAAAGCCGGTCTTAAGCTGTTAGAGAACTGAGCTCCGTAAAGCTGGATTTAGTTTCGGCCAAGCAATTGAGAATTGGAAAAATAATAATTCAGCGTTCATGGAAGATTTCTTGTATCTCAATCGGAAAATTGGCGCAACAACCTCCCAAAACATCGATCTTCCTTTATCTCATGTAGTTTATACCTGTAGGGCTCATAAAAGACTAGATTATACATTGCATGGCGGCCTTGACTTAGATGTTTATGTTGAAAACAATCAGCGCACTTGACCATAAGTTCTTTGCGGGTGGTAATTCTATACTGATTTCAATTGGAAATTTAAGTACCTTTGAAGAGGCTATTGTTCCTATAAGTTTCTGAGTTCGGTTTGGTTCAACGCTGGTAAACTTTAGTCCTGAATTATAAGCCAAAGTTCAAGCATCAATGTCTCTTCTAAATGAAGGATTATGGTTCAAGATTGTGATTACTGTTTAGTTTTTGTACCATCGAAAATTTTGCCAATTCCAAAATTAGAGTTTAAATCGTGCAGGATCTGTAAGGTCCGCTATAGGTCAAGAATTTAAGAACGCTATAGGTCAAGAATTTAATTCTGGTTTAGGGCAAAATGGAGCGAGAGCTGTTATTGCAACCGTTTTTCAGTTTACGTGCACCTTTCATTAGTAAGTTAGAAATTATCCAAACTTGAGACGCTGCTTTTGATTCTACCACTAACACTGCATGTAAACAACATCGATATCAAGATGCTTTCAACCACATTAGTCTTTAATTTAGCAACATTGCCAACAAATTTATGAATTAAATTACTTTTTTGTTTCTATAAAGCTTCATTATCTTCTTCTTCTTCTTCTTCTTCTGCTTCTTCTTCTTCTTCTTCTTCTTCTTCTTCTTCTTCTTCTTCTTCTTCTTCTTCTTCTTCTTCT
>JANVCF010080330.1:0-12657 GCA_025388745.1 Hydrozoanthus gracilis
AAAAGTATTCTGCTCGAAAAGGTATTTCAATAGTGAAATCATTGCCCTAATATAGTGTTGTTGTTAACTTTCGGTATACAAGCGTCTAAGACAAAATAATTGGAAACTATTCCTGTTTTTACGATGTCAACTAAGATTTGACTTTCTATATTTTTAAGGTTACATTTGATGGCACTCGGGGGCTTATGTATACTGGTGACATTGCAATAGATGACGTGTCCATTGAACCTTATAGTCAGAGCTGCACGATACCATCTCCCCCAAAAGGTATGAAAGTTACACGCGTGCACTTATGGGTAGCTGAGGACTATAAGTTGCTTGGAAAAGGTGTCATAAAGATAGAGATATGAAGCAAACTCCAGTTTTTAAATCAAGTTGCTAACTTCGGTGTCTTTATCACGTTAATATTGAGTGCAGTTTTTAAAGCGTACCGTTGCCAAGTCTCTTGTTAAAAAGGGTTTAGTTCCGTTTTTCTGCGTGTTTACGTTTAACCTTTTTTTCTGGTAGTTTTCAGTGTAAATTGTACTTTTGACAATGGAGACTGTGTGATGCAAAACACTAGAGGTGATGATTTTGATTGGGCAAGACAAAGTGGGCAAACTCCGTCACTTGGTACTGGGCCTAGCGCAGATCACACTACGTCTACCAACGCCGGTGGGTAAAACCTTTTTGATTCTCAGAGCATATCAGATTAGATACGAAACAAACAAGTTTCTCATGGGAATAGAACCCAAGACCTTCCATCCACTAGTCGAACGCTCTATCACTGAACTATGGGCACTTATAATTATATGGCGAGCAAAGTCGTTAATGGGTTATGACAGTTAAAGTTAAGTTCAGTTTTTGTTTCGCCACAAAGTAATTACAGATAATATATTGTAAACTGAAGGTAAAAGAAAATCAAAACATAGTATTGTGGCGAGGAGGACCATTGAAACTATAAAAGCTTATAAGAGATGGTCGTCCTCGAAACGGTAGTAAATTATAAGATTGAAGTGTCATGATATAGTTAAAAAATACTTTATCCTATGAACTGTTTTAATCAAATATGAAAGACAACAATGCAAACAACAACAACAACACTAAAAACACTGAAAGAGAGGAGTAAATACTGTGTATTGGCAACAAAATATTATCTTGATTGTCGGAAAGATTGACTTTAAGTTTCTTCATGAAGGAAGATAAAGAGGAGGAGTTTCGAATATTTCTGTTTAACGTAACGAATTAGAAAATTTTGGTCCTTGGTACCCCGTAAATATCTTTATATTGGTTCTACATTTTGGAATATGAAGAAGTGAAGCATTTCTTGTATGACGAAGCATTGTTTGAAGAACCATGGAAGAACGTTTGTAGTGACGAAGCATTGTTTGAAGAACCATTCCAAATCACTTTTTCCAAATTTATGCTTAACTGATAATTCTTAACGGATTTTTATTCTTAAAGGAATACTGAAAGAAAAATGTTTTTCTCACATTTGTCAAATTGTTTAATGATTTAAGATAGAATTATTAAGTGTCTGTTGTTTTTTGAGAAACAATATTTACAACAAAATTGACCAATTAAAGTCGGTTTTTCGTTTCTTACACGGTGACTCAGAAACGCCTGGCAGCGGTTGTTTAGTGATCATGACCGTTTGGCTAGGCACATTGAGCAGGCTAAAGCGAACCTTATCCATGTTTTGGAATAAAACACATAAACCTTGCGCAACTTCTTTTACTTGCATACAAAAAGCTTGGAATATTGGAAACAATCTCCACAACGCAAATGTCATCCAAATCCGCTGACATGGTTTTTACGCCTGCGATGTCTTACAAGAAAATTCGTGGAAAACGCAACTATTACCCGGCGTTTCAAGCTGATCAATAAAGAAAAAGAAAAAAAGAACTTAATAACTAAGCATAATTTCTCTTTACGAGTTAGCCACGATTGTTTTTTGACTTCAGTTCTCCTTTAAAGGGAAACTCGAAGTAAAGGGTTATAATTTTTGTTATTAGTGTTTTGGTGCAGTTTAAATTAGTTAAGGTACCTATATATTCAAAAGAAAATGAAACAAACAAGAATACTATGCTGATTAACCACACCACGTGAACTAATTAATTTAATCTGAACACCTTGATATTTCTCAGTGATATAACCTACCCTAAAAACTGCTTAACTTTTCAGGTCACTACATGTACGCCGAAACTTCTTTACCGCGCGAACCAGGCGATGTTGCCCGCCTTGTTTCTCCCGTACTTTCTGTAAATAACTCCAAGGTCTGCATTCAATTTTGGTACCATATGTTTGGCAGAGATGTGAGAGAGCTGAATGTGAAAGTATATGACGCTTCTGTTTGGAAAAAGCAGGGAAGTCAAGGAAACTTGTGGCAACAGGCAGCAATTTCTTTTAAACCAGCAAAAACTACGTACCAGGTAAGTTCTGAAACGTTTACGTGTACAAGTTTTAATTTTTACCTAAAAAAATAGATCCTATTCAAATATATTTCAAAACTTAAAAACTATGGAGGTATTTTTTTTTAAAACTTTGGGTTATAACAAAGCGAAAATTCTTAGAGTTTATTGGCTAAAGTTTGTTTAGAGTAATTGGGCACTCGACAATACTATTGAGTGAAAGTATACTCGACAGTAGTTTTCTGATGTGCACTTACAGTTAAAGTAAAAAACCTCAAGCTTGTTTGTTAGCATTCGGCCCAAAGCCTTTGTCAGTGTTGACAAATCCAACACGCAAAGCGCTTAAGCCGCGGCTACATGGTGCAACATTGCGTGCAAAGTTGCGCGCAACTGAAACCATTCGTGTAGCCACACGGTGAAACCATTGCTGCTAGAGTAGGATCGGTTTCTACTTCGCGCAACGTTGCGTGCAACAAGAGGTTGCTACAGGGTGAGATTCTCCCATTGGGCGCAACGTTCCAGGCCCCGGGTAGTCATGCATACGGCTGGTAAATCAAACATTCCGAAAAAGTTGGCGGCTGCACGTTTTACAACAATGCAATGCGAACTTTCCACCGCTAAAGGAATATTGAGGAAAGTATGTAGTTAGCAAAACTCTTCCTCTTGATAGCAACTTTACGCGTGTCAAATTTGAGTTTGCAGATTCCTACAATAGGTCCATTTTGCGGCAAAAATTAGATGTTTGAAGTGTATTAATTAACTGTGGATTGATATAACCTCTTTGTTTTTATCAGGTAACATTCGAAGCTGTTCGGGGATTCAATTATCGAGGCGATATCGCTATCGATGATCTCGCAATCCATACTGGAGTAGCAAGTTGTCCACAAACATAAATGGATGGCTCGTATGGAGAAAAATAAAGCAATTCTAAAGTGCATCGGATATCATGATTCAAATACCAACGTGTACGCCATACATCTGGTGTCCATAAAAAGACGTTGAGCTTGGTGAAATTGTTCATCAAAGAAAAAATAAAGTGTTTAAAGTAAGATAAGGTGGTTGACTTCAATCACATTTGCTCAAGAAAATATTACATAAATCAATATAACTTTCACTTGTAAATAACACACGGTTAATGGCTGCTCATGGACGAAACAAAACAAACGTTTCCGAGGAAGGTTATATAAATTAAAAAGTGTCTTGTTATATAGTATAACCAAAATAAACCAAAATTGCTAAACAAAAAAAATTGTTCCGCTCTCAAACGTGACACCATGACAGCAATGTTCATTGGCTAATCAACAATTTTCCCACAGTTTTGACCAGTTACGTTTGATTTGAGATAATTCACGTGGCCTCGATGTAGCCAATGATAACGCGCATAGTTGTCAAAACGCACTAGTTAAATAACAGTTCTACAAATATTAATAATAAATCTCTGTGTATCAAATCGTCGGACTGAAATTAAGAATTAAGATGCTACCTAATTGTCGATTTATGAAGATTTATGATTTCTCTTATGTACCTTTTCTATTTTCCTTGTCGTTCAGCCTATTGCTGTTCCACGGAAAGGCTTCTTTGTTGATTTTTTTTTTTTTAAACCTTCTAAGATTGTCTTTTTCTGCCAAAACTTCTTTAATTTTCTTCGTTTTTAACTTCGTTGTTCTCCGCTCTGTTAAACTACTCTTCAGTCTAATTATTTTCACCTGACACTGTTTTTAGTAAATGAAAATCCTTGGTGTCAGCGGGCGTCAACTAATAAAGCATTCCTGCGATAAGAAAATCAGTCGATCAGCCAATCCGAGTGGCGATTTCCACGGAAGTATGGACATAAAACTGTAACATTTGTATTGAGGTAAAAAACCGATCATTTTGACAGGTTTTTAACGAACTTTGTGCTTTTTGTTCTTTTCGCACTTATCAGTCTAATGGTATATTTGAAGACTGAATGAAAAAAGATTGATGGATACGAGCCTGAAATCTTAACTTCTCTATTTTAATTTATCTTCTATATACATATATCGTTTAGCCTCTTTCATAGGGTATATTACGCTGCACATGCTAGCTTTATGAGTTTTTTTAGAATTATTTCTCAATTAATTAATTTTATGAGCATGTAACTTTACAGTTTACATAATAGTTAGCTAGTATGTTGTTATTTGTTTTGCTGACAAAAATGTCATGATTTTTTTATCTTCCTATTTGACAAATAAATTTATAGAGCGACCTAGATGAGTTTTGTTTAATCAATAAACTCTTTACAACAAAAAAGCCCCCTAATCACCAGTAATAATTCCAATGGGAATAAAGGAGTGCCACTGTGGAAATACAAATTGTAGACTCTAAAAACAAAATTACTAGTGATACTATTGAGTGATCTGGTGATCTTTTACATTTTTGAAAATTTTGACTAGTGTCTGGGCAACAGTCCATTTCATGGTTTCTGAAAAATGGAAATGAAAAACAAAAAAGAAATGAAACCAAGCGTCGCTTAACCTTTTTATCCCGCCATAGCTTTGGAGAAGAATGTTAGTGTTTTTCCTTCAGTTTTTTCTATAATTGGTAACGAGAAAAACTAACAACGACGTCATTGGCTAAAATTTCCAAAGTTGTAGACAACCAATACATACGTGACACTTGATAAATAGCTCAATGAGTTAAAACCGATATTACGAAACAACCAAGGAGGTCCTCTTATCAAAGTTTTTGTGCCACATCACGCACAGTATTTGGTTGTCTGTCGCTTTTAGCAAACCACGAGTAAGACAATTCAGTTACGGTAATAAGTTCTTGATCGCAAACGTATGGATGTAACGGGCTCATGCTTTCAATTATAAGAAGAAAATAAAGAAACACTACTCATCCAGGCCCTAGATCACTCGAAACACATGAAAGAACATTTAAGTGGCCGGTACTTACCTTCCCTTTGTGTGGTATTGTATTGTCTTCGAATCATTACCGCGTGCAGTAACTCAAAGAGACTGAGGACGAGGAGAAGAGGGTAAAACTCAAGTTTTTGTTTCTTAATTTAAACAAAACTTCCTAAACTCTTATGCACCATTTCTTCATAAAAGGATTTAAGAACGAAAATTACTTGCCACTTTCTAAACTTTTCACTCCCAGTAATTTTACAAGCGCTCATAAGTGGTGTTTCGAACCCAGATCAATCATTGGTGATAACGCCACTTGAGTAGTTTCGATAGTTCAAACTTATGCAATTAAATTAAAACCATAATAACGCCAGTCTAACTTTAGGTAGCAAAGATGTGGTTGGAGAGAATGCTTCTCTCCAAAGCGCTTTTCATCCTATTGTTTCTCCCTCGTGAAAGTGAAGGTAATGGAAATATATTTAAGCAAGAAGTTTTTGATTTTTTAAAATTTTTACCCTTTATATATTGTAAGGAGGTAAAATAGTTGTTTCTAAGAATGATGTTTGACGCCGCTAGCATTTAACTTGATAACAAATTGTGTATTGTCAACAGTTAGTTGTTTTTTTAGGACCTAGTTCGTCAAACACCAATTAGCACTAAACCAGTATTAAACTTTAATTCACGTTTCTGTTGCCAACCTTAGAGAGACTGAATTGAGCTGAATTTGGGATTTGAGACTTTTTTACCTCATAAGAACTTAAATCTTTCTATAGAGAAAAAATATACAGCTTGAATTTTGGTTTAGCTAGCTAACCAGCCTGTGAACAACCCCTGTACGGCTGTAGGTTTAAATTCCCTAAAACCCGTTAACCCTTTCATTGATTCTTTTCAAATTACTTAAGGTATAACAACAATATTTACCTTTTTTGTTTTTCTTTTATTGGTGTATGAAAAAGTGTTATACATCATAAGAAATAGACTGACCGTAAAAGTTTGATAATAAACAAATGATGTTTCTAAAAATCAGTTTTATTCATGATTATAATAAACGTTAATTAATGCTTACGTGTTTACTTTAATTAAGTTCGTATTTTGTATAAGTCGTTTGGAATAGATGTTGATATAGAAGTTACTATTTCCTTTAATTCATTTCAGCCGATAACGAAGAAAGAGACACTATTATTTTTGCCGGGTGAAAATAGAGAAAGTTCAGGAACCAATCGAAACCTGTTAGTGTTCGAATATGGAACGACGTTATAGTTCCGGGCATATACAATATCAATGTTTGAACAACATAGGCTGGTGAAAGAAATAACGGAGTAAAGTCAATTTGAAATATCTACTCTAAAGATAAAGGGCTCTGTGTTCTCAAACGCAAAAGTCCCTTCCTTAAAATTGCTGTTACTAAAATTTTCTTCATTACAGACAGTTTTAGCGGAGACAATATAAGCAAAGCGGAAGACTTGAAAAAGGAGTAGTACGTGCTGACGGAATAATGTAAACGAAATACTATCCAATTTTAAAGATACAGCAGTTAAAGTATTTCTCGTGCTCCCACGAGTACAGCACTGTGTTACAAAACAGTTCTGTGCTGCATGTTGAATGTTTTTTCTACATAACTAACTCACAAACAGCCTTGGGAGATAATTGACCTTCACATTTTTAAAAATTCTTGGACCATTGCCCATTAGATCGATTCTTAGTAGCTTTTGCACACTCAAAAATGCAAGTTTGGAATGCCATCAAAGTTATCCGTTTTCTATGTAAGGAATATTTAATGAGTTTGATGTTAAAGAAATTCATAAATAATGACGAACTGGCGTCTTTGAAAGACATTTTGGCATTGAAAATATGTACTTATTGAATTTGACCATAATCTCGAGTTTTTGTTGTTTTTTCCACAACCGGGTCGGTCTGTAAAAGATCAAAGAGCACTAAAAAAGTCTTCAAACCAAGACTGAATGATATCATAATTAGGAGGTACCGTTGGTAAGTTAGAGTGTTGCAAGTGAACTTGTTTAACGGCATAAAACTAGCCTCGGAAAACTGATTCCACAAATCCAAACTGGTCAATAGTAACTGATCACCAGAAAATGTGGCTGACAAATCAGTCGGCTTGTGCACTCATCGGGAACTGTCTTTGGTCGTCTTTGAGGTGTCTGATGTCAGTTGAAGCCACCAAGGTAATTTCTGACAGCATCATCTAAACCGTTCATCATCTAAACTAACTTTGTTTATCGTCGTTACGTTGGGAGTGGCTGCCCATTCTCCCAAGCCAGTGGCTTTTGTTTAATCGCTCGACGGCACAGATGTCGGCGTAAAAGTCTATTTTGTGGAGGGAGGAAAACCGAAGAACCCGGACAAAAACCCTCGGAGTAAGAAGAAGATCGACAAATCTTAGCCCACATGCAAACCAGGATTCGATCCCGGGTCCACAGAGGTGGGAGGCACGAGGGCTAACCACTCGGCCATCCTGACTCCCCCAACAAATCATCGAAATCCGGTGGACCGGTCGACCCATGAGAATCCATACCAAACCTGGCATCCGAGAGACGCATGCGCACTGGGTACAACACACTGCTTCTCGGAGTTGTCAACAATAGTGTAATACTAATGTAAAAGGAACGACTTACAGAGTGCAATTCCCTGGGGATGGTTACAGAAAATATCCTCACTCTTCTGAGGTTGGATCTGTAACCATTGACCTTAGTTATATTCAATCAGAGTTGATACACAGACTGGTTAGAATAATTGGCAAACTTCGAAAGGGAAATGTAATTTAAAGGTGATTTGTTTTATGAGTTGAAGCAACCGTGACTGTGCACTTTCTTTGTTTTTTGTATTGGTGAGAATTTTTTTACTGGCTACTTGTTGATTTACACTTCAAAATCTTTTGTGCTTTGTGCACGTTTTGCGCACGACAAGACCAGAAAACAAAAAAAAGATGGCCATGTTTTTATAACCAGTTCGTATATTGACTTTGAACTGATAAAGCTCCCAAGATCAATCAAAATTGTTCGTTTCAAGTGTTGGCAAAACTCTCTTGTTTTCCTGTGTTTACCAAGCGTATAAATACCTACCGAAGCAATTTACGAACGTGACAAATAAACCTTAGACAAATTTTCTTTATTTTCAATCCACCAGGATCAAGTCAAGTGGTACGCAACGGTAGGTGGCAATATTCACTTCTTGTCTTTTTGAGACTAAAATGCGAAGAATTAAAAAAAAACAATGAATCAAAAGTCTACTATAATCAAGCCTGCGTAACAAATCAGGCCGATACTTATTTTAAGTTTCTTTAATGTAAAGCAGATGTAAGTGCAAATTCCTCACTAAATAGTTTTAACAGCCTCGGCCATTGTGCTGCCGACCTATCATTCCTCATTTATGTTAATCATACATTCTCTCGCTTTATTGTTTACTGGAAAAATTTGCTGTTGTTGTTTTGTTACGTTTCATCGACAATCCAAAGCCATTTTCTTGAATTAAAATCCATCTAAATCAAATAAAAGAATTTACAAATTTAAAATTGCAAAAACAAAGAAAGGCTAGGCCGCTTGGAGCATCTCTAAAACCGATATATAAGAAGTTCTTGAAGTCTAGAATGACAAGTACAACTTACTCGTGCATCAAGTTTTACTGAAGTAGTGTTTTATTAATAGTTATAGAAAATATAAAAAAAACAAGCAAGCAAAATAATTGGACGCAATTTCCATTGTTTTCAACTCCAACTTTTTTAAACGGAACAGTAATTCGAGTACTTGTTTACAAGAACCCAAATCAGTTTCAAAACAATATACCCAAAATGATACCTTGTTTTGTTAATGTTTATCTTAGGAATTTCTGCAGTCCGTCTTACTGGGGGTAATTGCATAAATGAAGGCCGAGTAGAAGTCTTTGTAAATGGAGCCTGGGGAACAGTTTGTGACGATGGTTTTGATATACAGGACGCGCATGTCATTTGCCGTATGTTAGGCTACTCGCGAGCGACCATGGCCGTTTGCTGCTCAGGATTTGGAAAAGGAACGGGACATATATGGTTAGATGAGTTAAACTGCAAAGGAAACGAGACATCTATCAATCAATGTTCTCACGCAGGATTCAACAAGCATGATTGTGGACATGGAGAAGATGCTGGTGTTGTTTGTTTGCAGCAAGGTTCGTTAAGTATAAAAGCAAGTTGGAGATATTTGTAATTCACAAAAACACACATAGACAAATGCACGTATTTATTCACACTTACATACACACCCATACATACGTACAAATGTATATTTTTACAACAAATACATACAGAGTTAAAAAGTATTTATTTACAAGATGATGCAAGAATCCCAAGATGTTTTTTTTTCTTGAAATGGAGATTAGAAACATTTATGCTTCCCTGGTCGGGTTGGAGTTTTAAACTTTCTTACATACAAGAATTAATTTTACAGTTTCACTATAAAGTTCATCGATAGCATTTTTGTGACGACTTTTCGACGTTGACTCGCGTCATTTTCAAATAAAGAGCTAATGGTAGGCAAAAACGAAGTTTATGTAGCTATTCTTGGATACGTTTTAAACTTGGCTGAACTGCATAACAAAACAACGACAACAAAAACAATACCTGAAAAGGTGTAAAAAAAGACTGGCACGCGCAGAATTTGATTAAATGTTCAAGCTTGATTTAAAAGCAGTTCATATACCCGGCAACTAACATTACTTCTGCATTTCTTTAGCACTGTAAATTGAGAGTCATTGACTGAAGTTATAATGCTATGCTAACGCTAAAGGTTCTGACCAACGGAGGGTCTGCTATGCTCCGAACAATTTTTTCAAGGATAATTCCACAACAGTTTTCTCATTTTAACGGGTCAGCCCGCTTGCAACTCCCCTGAAAAGCCAACAGAAGCAGCAGCTACAGGTAAAGAAATTAAAGAAAACAACAAAATCTTTCCTGACAAAAAGATCAGCAGATAAAGGCAGGCAACTTCAACGGGCCCAAGTGTTACCCATATTTGATAATAGCGAGCAACATGTTTTCAAAAAAAGTCAATTTGTACGAGTATATTATCTTAACCTTAACTTTTCGTCGAAAAGAATGTATTATATCTGGTGATAATTTTTGCATCTTCTTTGCCTTAATTTAGCATCATTAATTGCACGATTCAAAGGATACTTTGGAGTTTTCTCGCATTTACAACGCTGTTTAACAAACCCTTTGTGACAAAATGTTTCACTAATTTATTTCTTTTCATAAATATCAAGCTCGAAGTGTCAACTGTTCATTTGATAACAACATGTGTGGGATTCACAATGTAAGAGGAGATCAATTTGATTGGTCTAGACATCATGGTCACAAAGCTTCAAGCTCCACCGGCCCATCGACTGATCATACAACAAAATCAGACTCAGGTGTGGAAACAATTTATACTCAATATATAATACCGGTAAATGAAGAAAAATGTGTCATAAATTGTGTTAACCTCTCAAATAATGAACGATTTTTTGTATCTAAATCATTTTAATTAAAAGTTGGACCCCGATAATTCGAACACGGATAATTCGAGGTCCCCGCATTTCTCTAGATTTTGCATCATTCTTTTTAATCAGGTTACTTCGGATAATTCGAACTCTGATAGTGATAGGTCGAATTTCCCGCCAATTCAAATTAATTTCTGTTCCCATGGACCGGATTTGACCCCGAAAAGTTTTAACTTAAAAGTTACTGGCTGAACGAAAAAGAACAATTGCTATCGGAGGTTGGAGGATTATGCGAGGTTGTAATGAAATATCGACGTGATGAAAATTCACAGGCTAAGCATCTTTTTACTTATTTTTTGTTTTGTTTTTTTTTTAGAAATTAGAGAAAAAATGGTTTTTTTTATAAAAACATTTGAAATATGTCCAGAGACGACGAACTGCTCCTTAACATGGGTCAAACTAGAGCAAATAAAGCTATTCAAGGGTGAAAATGGCGTATTCATTCTCGACCCCTATAAATTCGAAAAATTTTGTATTTTCCTCGAGACTTCGAATTATCGGGGTCCAACTGTATAGATTCCAACAACTATATGTAATCTTATGGAACAGCTTTTAATGTTATGCAACTTAACGTATGTTCACACGCGTTTGATCTCTTCGTAGGGTATTACATGTTTCTGGAAACTTCGGCTCCAAGAAGACTTGGAGACAGGGCAAAGCTTATGTCGCCAATTCTTTTTACGAATGAAACATCTTCGAATGTGCCCGGATGCGTACAGTTTTGGTATCACATGTGGGGAAGAACAGTTGGGATGTTAAAAGTAAAGGTTGATGGTCGTCTTCTGTGGCAGCGAAATGGCAACCAGGGAAACGTTTGGAAAATGGCAGCGTTTGAATTCAAGGCAAACAAGTCGTGCCAGGTAAATGATCCATAATAAATCAAACCAAAATTGAGTAATACCAACATTTGGTAGAGAAATAAAACTGAGACAATTGTAACTGTAAAGCTATTTGTGTTGGACTGACTTTGACCATCTTAAAGTTACGTTTTGAATGCCCACTTTGCTTGTTTAATCTTATTTAAGGACTCCTTAATCAGTAGTAAGAAGATAAACCAAACGTTATTGTAAGCAATTATGTTTAGGGCTTTCGCTGAAGGCTACAAACTTTATCATATAAAACAATTTCAGGTAAAAACGTGCATGACAAAAAGGTTTAGCTAAAAGTTTTGCCTTCTATTACTCTTCAACGTGTTAAGGGGAATTCTTTCCCTTTCTCACTGAAACGTTTGGAAACCTCGCTGTGGAAACCTCCGTGAAGTCAAGACCCTTGGAAGTAAAAACACATCTTTTTAGGGAAGCCTATTTATAATAGATTTGATACATTTATAAAAACATTTAAATTATTACTATTATTGTTATTATACAAGTCTTTAAAGGAAATTTTTTAATGCATTTAGATATTAAGATAGAAATTTGAATGTTTGAATTTATTTTGTTTTGCTTATTGTTTTAATTTGTTTTCCTTTTCTGTCCACTCATTTATTTTAATCATTTCCAGAATTTCACATAATTGTATGAGTAATTTTTTAGGAAACTTGCGTGATATAAGTATTAAATTATTAGTACAATTATTTTTATTTTTATTATTGTTATTGTTATTGTTGTTGCCGTTGCCGTTGCCGTTGCCGTTGCAGTTACCGTTACCGTTATTGTTATTGTTTTTGTTCTGGTTCTGGTTGTGGTTGTGGTTGCGGTTGTTATTGTTATTGTTTTTGTTCTGGTTGTGGTTGTGGTTGCGGTTGTTATTGTTATTGTTATTGTTGTTGTTATTGTTATTGTCATTGTCATTGTCATTGTCACTGTCACTGTCACTGTCACTGTCACTGTCACTGTCACTGTCACTGTCACTGTCACTGTCACTGTCACTGT
>JANVCF010080441.1:0-12657 GCA_025388745.1 Hydrozoanthus gracilis
TTTTGCCAGTTTTCCTAGAGTTTCTCCTAAACAAGCACGGGTACCCCACAATATTTTTTTGTCAATCAGTCAAATTTGAAGAGAAAGAATAGGAAAAATTGGAGTGTTGCAAGTAAGGAAAAATATAAAAAACATAGACAAGAATACAATGTTTTTTTTGAAGTATCGAAATATAGTAACAACAAAAGAACACAAAAATGCCTCCTTGCCAAAAATGATTTTGCTGAAAATCATAAGAAAATTATTCTCCTAATCCAGGAGAACTCTTTAAGTTATCTTCCTTTATTTCCCTTGATGTTATTTTGGTTGGCCACATAAGAAATTTATAGTTTTTAACTTCAAGCTTACAACAACAGAAATCAATCATATCTCAAAAGTTAACCTGGGCACACCCCTTTTTTTATTCCATTTTTGCAGTTTGCATATAATGATTGACAAATGAGGAAAGTTTGACAAAAATCTAGGTGCAGGTTCTATTTCGATGGAATGACCTTAAGACAAACTTGGGTTGCCAATGTATCTTGAGGTGGATAGATTACCAGTGTAGGTTTGGCTCAAATTTATCCAAAGGTTTTAAATTGGCAGCAAATTTGAATAAAATGCAAAACTTTATTCAATGCAGGTATTTTTAGGGTAATTTTAAAACCGAGATGTATATTTTAGGGTTGAAAATTATCCCGCATGGTTTTTTTTAGGGTATTTTTGGGACTTTATTTTCAGATGGTCATCCCTACCCCAAGGGTTGTTTTAAACCATTTCCCTCCTGGCATGTCTGCACGTGTAATTAAAAACTACTATTTTGTCTTTGATGTAGAGACTATTACTCTTTACATTATTTTGTGCTTAAACTCTAAAGGAACTATAATAATCGTACTTACACAGTTGGGATATACTCTCCAGGGAATGCATTGGTCGTGTAGCTTATTAGCATGCAGGTTTTCCCTACAGCTCTGTAGCACAAAAGATAACATTTTTAATTACTGTACAATATATCAACTGGTCTTTCTAACATAGTCCTTGGGCAAAATTACTTTGAGCTGATTGAATAGCAGCGGGGGCATTTTTTCTTAATTCGTGGCAAAATTACTTAGCGCTGATAGGTTGCTGGTATACGATTTCCTGAAAATTTTAAAAAGTCTCAAAAATGCCTCCTGAAGAAAAATTTCTGAAGATTTTTGGTAATTTTTGAACGCTTCCAAAGACCTCCAAAAATTTTCCGTATTTTTAAAAAAATCATAAAAATGCCTTAGAAACGATTTCAAACCTCTTCCAATGTTTTCAGAGGTTACAAAACTTTACTATCACTAATGTCTTTGTGAACCTGGAGAAGACATTTGATAGAGTGCCAAGAAAGACAATCAAATGGACACTAGGAAGACAAAACGTGCCAGAAAACCTTGTAACAACAGATATTTCTCTGTATGCAGAATCAAGATCAAGTGTGAAAACAGTGGCAGGAACATCAGAGACCTTCGACATAAGAGTGGGTGTACACCCACAGTAATGATGGAGGCTACTTAATCTGCAAGAGGAAATGGCCTGTGGGAGTTGCTTTATGTGCATGATTTGGTATTGAGAGCAGACTCAAGAGAAGAAGTGACTGATATGTTTAACAGGTGGAAAAAAGGGAAGATGGAGAGAAATGGCCAGCTTATTGGTGAACTGCAGTATAGGATTGAGAACTAGAGGAAGGGTATATGAAGCTTGTGTGAGGTCTACTCTTCTGTATGGATCAGGGACCTGGGCATTGATAAGTACACTGATGGATGTTTTGCACACATGCAATCACAGGATGCCGAGATTCATGGTAGGAGTGAGGTGGCTGGATGGAAGGTCTAACAGTGAGGTAACTGAGATGGGTGGAGTTGAAGACCTTACTATCTAGTTGAGGAAGAGAAGATTGAGATAGTTTGGACATATGAAAAGGACAGAAGAGGGTGTGTTGGATGAGGTGAGGGAGGTGAGAGTTCAGGGGTGACTGCCAATGAGAAGGTCTTGAGAAGAAAAAATGAAGAAATTCTGTGAGGGAGGATACGAACTTATGGGGAGTGGAGGAATGTGTGGCCCAGGATCATTGAGCATGGAGAGCGGTCATTGCCCATCCAGCCCCATCCTAGATGGGAAAATACGGACGCTAAACAAAAATGATGATGAAGATGACGATTTCAGAGGCTACAAAAATATTTTTAGCTTACATCTTGAGCAATTTTCGAAGAAACTTGGGATAAAAAAGTCTTGTGGGGGACAAAGGAACCTATATTAATTTTGAAGGTAAGCCAAAAACTGTTGAGTTTCTTCAAAGTTATCAGGATTGATTTAAATATTCAGTTTCCCTTATTCATAGTTAAGTACATTAAGTAAGAATGAATGACTGATGAATGAACTTATGAATAAAATGAAATGATGGATGAATGAATAACTTCATAAATGATAACAACTTTAAATAAATGACTGTTTGTACAAATGAATGAGTTACTTCATCTCTTTTTATTTCCTTGAAGTTATTCAATTTGTGTCATCATGATCAGCAAACAGAACATATTTGAGAGAAGAAAAAGAAATGTACAAAAGAAAAATGAACAAGTGAATGAACCCCTCAATGGACATGTTTTTAACACGATGGTATAATGCCAAGATGAAGCCTTTGGAATGTTCAACTACCTTAAATGGCAATCTACCACAACTATGGGGTTTTGATCGAGATGTGAAGCCACAAGATGAGTGAGTTTAACCTTCAAGCGCGTTGTAGCCAAAGTTATTGACACGCGAAAGTTGTTAAAACTTCGCTTCAAGTTCTCATCAAACAACCTTACTTAAATAGTTCCTCTTTTGGTTAAAAGAAACAAGTTAAATATGTTCTTGATTCTATTATATACGGTTTAGATATCAAATCATTTACGTACAATTTCAGCACTAAATTGTATGTTCAAAGGTTGTAATTTTAAACTTCGAAGCAAGAAAAGTTTATCTCGCCAGCTCAGAAGTTTCAGCATTGAGGGCTTTACAAAACGAATGATAATCAACGTTTGGAAATTTTAAAAAACGTTCGTTCTTTTTCCTGATTCCTGGCGGACAGGAATGGGTGAGACTAGAGAGACCAATTTTCCAACACAGATTTATAAATAAACTGCAAAACTGAAACACTTCTTACCCGTCACCTACAACAACACATTTTATCCCTTGCATTCGACCCTGACCCTGTTCCGAAGTTTCTTGCATTTGAAAACGTTTAGTTTAACACGTCCAAATTTCTAAGTCAAGTGTTACATATATATAATCGACATCACACGCCGTGCTTTTTCAAGCTAGCCAAGCCTTCAATTTATAAGTTTACCCGCCGGGGAGCCACTGGGGCTAGTTTTGTCAATTCCAAGATGGCGGACGAAGAGGGAACATTGTTTGTTTCTTGACAACCATGTCAGTTAAGAAATTGGGGCTGACGGATGTAAATCCACAAACTTTAGATATTGCAAGAGGACTATATGACTCTAAAGGTACATTGATTTTAGTTTAAGATGTTCTACTCTAGCTGAAGCATATCTTTATGCCAAATGTTTTGAATTTCATATCCTTTCAATTTCATGCATACTTCGAAGACAGTTGACGAGTTGTCATTGATATTAATAGCTGATTTCACACTAGTACCAAATTTTAACAGCGAATTTTGAAATTGAGTAAAATTGCTTACGTAGGCCTTCACACCATAAATCCCACTCGTAAGATTATTTTTGAAATGTGTTGATGATAGCACTAGGGTCAGGAAAAAACTTGGGTAGTATACACGTCGCCCACGCGTGACGGGCGTGTAAATTTAAGTGACTGTCAGGCTGTGTACATGACTATAACGGTGTCGTAAGATTGTAAAATGCACAGAGGTCACGTACACGCTCTCTATTCTTGGTCATGATTGACAGGACTTTATATTTAAAAGTGTTTTATGCAGAAGATCATGTTTATTTAACAGGGTTCTGAGTTTAAGGAAATCTTCTTTATTTCAACACTACTGTGTACATTATTATATAAATTATATAGGTTTTACACACTATTTTATGTAGCGTTGAGGAGTATACTTAAAGCTTAGACTGCTTATGTATAATGTGTATACCCCTTTAAAATAAATTAATTGCACTTTTGATAGAACTCCTACTTACAGCCGGTAACAAGATGAATTCATTGCAGAGAACAATATTTTATTAGAAAGTGAGGAGTTTTCTTTACTGGATGGTACTGTTGTTGAAATCAAGAACTGTAACTAGTGATATATGCAAGATATAATGCTGCCAGGGGGCACTAGCTCCCCACAGTCTAAACTTAATGTCTAGTGGAAAGTTAGCTATTGGTATTGTATTAAACTCAACGAAGTTTTAAAAGCATTGTAAAATACTATTAAAATTGTGGAAAAAGTAGAAGATAATTGTACTGAGGTTTTGAACTATAGCCTTTCCTTAGGGTAACCTAATGTTTTTGATAGTTTTGAACTTGGTTGAAAATAAGCTAAGGTTACAAGAAGATAAACTTGTCACCATACTTAATTCTACGCTTTTCAAAAGCCACATTCACTAACTGACATAATTTTATGATGTTAAAAAGTCTGGAACATTATTTTTATATTAATTTTTTTACTAATGTCAAAAGAGGCATACTTTTAAAAAGAACAGATGATTTGACTTGAGCAAACCGCGATTATTTTTGCAGTTTTAACCAGGTATGAATTACTTAATAGTTTTCTTGTCAAACTTTGCCACTGATTATAAGGGAGACAGGCTCACTGTGAGATAATGGATTAAGGAATTCGGGTTGAGTCACATCAATTTCCTGCATCTTTATTCTCTTCACTTACGACACTGGCTGCACAAGCAGCAGTGTTCCTTTCCTTTGTCACATTGATGCCAATTACTTAATTTATATTGCATTGGCTTTGCATTCAGTGTGCTAAATGGCAGCAAATTTTTATCTTTTTTAAACATTCACAAAGAATTTGTGTTTTGTATAAAAATATTTTTTTAAGATGTTATTTTTTGATTTTTTGATATTTTTTTTTGGTCACTTTATGAATTATTTTATTTTGACAATATGTTTCTGTTACACCTAACTTTTTTATGTAGCCTTAACCATGCATATAAAAGCAGATGAAGCATTTCAAATACTGTACCATATTATATTATATACTAAACATCCATAATCCCTTCGGCTTGCATCTTGGCCCTTAATCACCCCCCCCCCAAGATTTTATACAATTATAGCTATTACAGTAGTCCTTTTTTCTATTAAACTAATCAGTCAGTTAATTCAGTACTTGTTCAGAGGCCGCCATCACTGGCACAAAAGGGTGTGTACCATGTCCCAGGACAGCGACATTCCACTCGCCCCCTCAGTGCAAAGGCTAGAGTTATAACAGAGAGAACTTCCAGTTTGACCCCTGTTCCTCCAAAGCAGCCAAAGCCGCAAGTACAGTGGCGACCCTTTTCCAGCTTTGCATCTCTTAGTAAACAGAAGTCTTTCAGTAATGCTTCTCTGAAAGGTGAAGAACAGTGCGTCGCTAAGGCTGATCCACCAAGCATGATATCAGATGTTTATAAGAATAGGTTTGTATTAGCAGTGCGAGTCATTTACTAACTATGAACTTTGTGGTGAGGTTGTTAGCATTTGAATGTAGACTTAAAGAAACTTTGAACTTCATTCATGTAGCTCTTGAAAGTAAATGTTCATGATAATTATATAATGTAAAAGAACATAAACCTAGCTTGAATGAAAAAGGTTAATCAATATAATCCCACTCTCTCTCTTCAATTAACTTGTATATACTGTATATTTTTACATCAGTATGCATAATTTTACTGATTCACGTCATTTACTGGAGATGGTTGCTGGAGCCACTGCATAGCTGAAATAGTTGTTAAAATATGTTAATTCTTCTCGTATGTCTTTTTGTAGTGCGTTATTAAAATTGTGATGAATAGGAATTTAATTAGTTCATTCTTTAAATCTTATACCAGTCTAACTGAAACTTAGACTATTATTTTTTGTTTTTTGTCTTTGCCAAGTTTGTTTTTGTAAAAAAAAACCTATTAAAAATTTTAGACTTAACAGTCACGTTCTTCTGAAAGTTGGGTTAGAATAAAGTTTCGGCCCAAAAGACCTGTTCTTAAAATTTAGGTTCTTATACACAGGTTTTCAGTTAACACTGCATTGAGGAACTGGCTTAATCCTATAGCTAAGTTAAGCAAGAAAATGTGATAAACCTAATACTGTAGTTATTGTTGTTGCAGTGTGCTCCCGAAAGGACTTGCAGAGCTACAAACCTGGTTAACACCTATGGCACCTAAAGATTGGTACGTGAGGTGATTCAGGATTTTAGGAAAAATTCTGACCTAGACTTAGCATATTTATTATGTTTTTAATCTAGTGGTCCAGGAATACTGTAAAACTCCAATAATAAGCCTCACAATGTATAAGCCCTGATTTAGGAATTGAACCAACTTTTGAAACAGAAAACTCTTTTCACGTATATAAGCCTCCTAAAAATAAGTTCCCAGGGTTAATCATGCTTTAGTCTTGCCATGCTCAGTGGTTCAAGTAGTAAATTAAAGTGTTTTTTTCAAAAAAAACTTTGTTTCATTAAATGAACAGTTGCCTAGCTAGTATATTATACTAAAACACTTAGTATTCTTTTTCAATTTTGTTGGATAGTGGTTTAATTGGTATAGAATAAGTGGTAAAATTATAAACTACTGTTGGAGGTTGTTTAATTTGTGATTGTGCATTTATTTATTTGTTAGAAATAAAACCAAAGATAAGTTACAAGCAAAAAGTCTAAAATGAATAAAAAATGTTTGAACAATATAGTTTGCATTTATAAAACACAAAAAATTAATATTCTTCCACGATAAGCACCCCCCTGAATATTAACCCCCCAGGAAGAAGTTTTATTTGAAGAAAAGGTCCTTTGATTAAGAAGGATTAATTTTGTTTAAATGTTCTTATCTCTTTTTTTTGCATGAACAGGCCTGCTGCTTACAAACCAGAAAACAGTTTTGTGTTCGTGCCATCTCTTGTGTCTGGGAGCATTGATGATCTCCCCCCTGTCCCCCCTTTACATAGCCCAGATGAACCATTGGCCTATATACCTCAGTCAGGCCCACAGGTTGGTCGATTGGACAGCAGTTCTCAGGCAGTTCTCATAGGTCTAATGATTCATGAATACTGAAAAGGGAGGGACCCAGTCTAATATTACTTAATCCTTTCAGCCCAGGACAGTTTTATCAACATCTAACTTCTCCTTACATTACTCAAACAAAGTAATACAACTGGTAATGGGAAGTTAGGGATTGATCAAGTCAAATAATTATGCTATGGAGGATGAAAAGCCAGATTCTCCTAAACTTTTTAATGGCAAGAATGGAAATCAGTTGGGAGAATTTGCAAGCACATCATTTATCATGGGTTAAAAAGCTACTGTAATAGAGTACCAATGATGCACATTTTATTGTGGCCTTTGAACATTTTCTCCTGGAAAAGTTTATAAAGGAAATAAGTATTCTATCTGAAATTTGTATTTAACCCCTTCACCAGCACCTTACAATTGGTCAATGATGAGTTTGTTAATTCTCCATACTTATGTCCATATTAGTTCCATGAGTAGTTTGTGAGAATTGGAAGATTTGTCTTCCGAGTTTTGGTGGATGATCAAATTTTATATTCTCAGTACCAATCAGCTTAAATTCTATTGTTACTGTATATAGTTTACCTATTTAATATATATTTGTCCCTGATTATGCTGTTGACTCGCAAAAAGCTGGGAACTTTGTAATTAGAACTTTTAAGAACTTTTAGTGTCAAGTTTTAAATTTCTACAGTAACTAATAGGCCTCATTTGAATTTTACCTTTTGGCTTTTACTATTCCATTGTTACTGTATGTAGATGTTACATTTTGGGTTAACCCTTTCATCCCCAGTTCATTAATGTCTACAATAATCTAACAGCTCTTAGAGCCAGCTGCACATTCATAATATGAAGTTCATAATTATGTTGCACAGAGTTTCGAAATTGCGAAAGATAAAACAAGGGCAAAACATTTAATGGTACCCTCAGACTGGGATTATTTGTCATGGCCACCATATTTGATTTGTGCAGCTGAGCTTTCGGTTGATATTGGCCCTGTTTCAGTCCACTGAATATCGACGATAACTGTCTACATCACTTCCATGTGCATCTATGTCTACACTTTGATCCCTCATAATACCTCATTGCTTGTCCATGTATGCATGAATGAGACATAAAAATTAACCCTTTCAAAAGAGAGCAGGGGTCCCTTTTAATTGTGACTTGACCTGTCACTGGTCCTTAGCACAGTTGTTTAGTTAACAAATCATAATTTTAAACATTAAAATGAATAACATGTCATTGACTTGCTTTTGTAGGTTTATCGGCCTCCAAAACCAAAAACAAAAAAAGTTGTTGAGGTGAGGTTAAGTTCTCCATACCTGCTTTTTAGTAAGTATAATTAGAGAAAAAAATGTATAAATGTGCAACTTCAGCAAATCCCAACATGAAATCAAATTTTAGGAAGAAAGTTTTAGGTAATGAGAATTTTAAAATACTTATTAAATATTTCTAGCTCCATATAGTCATAAATCAATTAGAAAGGGAAACTAGTTTTAAAATTGATTTATTTCCTTGTACTAATGTAATTAATTTTGTGGAAAATATTTCAAATCTATAACAAACATACCAAAACCAACAGAAGCATCTTGCTCGCAATGATTATACATTTTTGTATTTAGACTAAATTATTTCAGGAATTTTTTTTCTTGGGACCTGGATCAGTTTTTGTGTATACAAAGATATTCTTGATACATGTAAATGTTTCATAATGAGATAATTGATTATTATATCATTCCCTGCTGTTCTGGTAGATTTAAAGTTGATATTTTGTTTTTCACTGAGGGAGAATTAGGGGTTAGGTTGGTCTTGGAAAAAAATTATTTTGCTATCTTGGAAAACTCCTGGATTATTGTTTTTATCAATCAGTACAAACCATAATATAAAACTCATTACAAGTTGATTTGCAATGTATTTTTTTATTTTCAAAAACCAGATGAATGTACTTAAAGTGAATGTAACATGTTTTCACTTTTAACTTGGATAGTAAAGACTGATTTTCTTGCATAGTATTGCCTTTTGGAATAAAAAATAACACTTGTTAGTGTTACAACTTCATCTCTAGGATAATTTCCTACTTCTTTTCCAAAATACTTTGATTGTAAAATAATTTTCAAGCAGTTTGATAAACTGCTCAGTGCTTTTTCAGATAAGTATCAATTGGCTTTGCTTAACATTGATTTTCCTGTGGATTTTAAGGAGGATTTGATAACCAAGACAAGATCAAGGAGAAGAAGGTACATTGACCCTAGAAGGGGGGGGGGGAGTACTTGAAGTATATGTGACAGGCGGGAGGGGGTCACCCATATCAGAGCTTGGTATTGCATGTCCAAAAAAACAAGACTTGAGTAATGGGTCATAGAGAAAGCAGGAGAAGTAGACAAGAATACAAACTTATATTATATTGTATTATCTCCTTAACATTAGCAGTTTTTTACAGGACACTGAAAAAAAGATCCAATGAATAATATTCTGATCCACTGATTGCAATGAAAGTTTGCTTAGACATTTAGTTGAAGTAAAGGTTAAAGTAAAGGTTGCAAAGGGAAAACGGCATGGGTAGTTAGGGTAAAGGATAAGGTTGAGGAACAAGGGTAATGATAAAGACATAGAGCGAAAATCAGGAGAAGGGCAAGAGTAGGGATTAGGATGACAGACAAGGTAAAGGGTGAAGGGGGACTGGCCAGGGTTAGGGTGAGGGGCTATGGTGAGGGTAAGGACAAGGGAATAGGGTAATGGTGAAGGTATAGAACAAAAATTTGGTGAAGGGCAAGTGCAAGGATTAAGATGGACAGACAAGAGTAAGGGTGAATGAATAGATTGAAGGGTAACAGTAGGGGGTTAGGGGGACTGGCAAAGGTAAGGCAGAGGGCTAAGGTGAGGGTAAGGTCAAGGGACTAGGGTAATGATAAAGATATAGAGTGAAAATCAGGAGAAGAGCAAGAGTAAGGATTAGGATGACAGACAAGATAAAGGGCGAAAGAATAGGTCGAAGGGTAACAGTATGGGGTTAGGGGGACTGGCAAGGGTAATGGTGAAGGGTATAGGGTAAAAGTGAGACAAAGGGTGAAGGCAAGAGGTAAGGGTGACCTCATTCATGAGTCGAAATATTAATGTAGATTGTTGCACTGTGTGCTGGGCCTCAACTTATAGGTAGACATCATGGTTGAGGATACTTAATGAAAATATTCAATTGTCTCACTTGAGCCATTTCAAGAGGACCACAACGTTTCAACTGCTTACTGCTAGCCTTCTTCAGGCAATGTGCGTGTGGACTGTGATCTTGTTAGCTTAAATAAGCATCAGATTGGTTTGCTCTGAAATATGTGCGGTGTCGTGAATGAACCTGCCGGAATGCCTGTTTTAAAAGCTAACAAGATCAATGTCTATGCATCGCAGAGGGATATAGCAGTAAGCAATCGAAATATCACAGTCCTCAACAACTCACATGGTGAGACAATTAATATTTTTGCTTAGTAGACATATATGACAGTGATTTTGTCATTGCAGCAACTCTGATCCCACTTGTTTGTCAAGTTCAAACCAAATAAAGATCTACAACAAGAATGGAGATCTTATTGATGAGTGAGTGTTTCTTTAACAATCATCACTTACTGGTATTTTTGGTTTGTTTTGTTGTGCATCATCAAGACTTTGCCCATTTGCAGTTGAACTAAATACCGATAGCCCAGGAAGCAGAGGCTTTAGACTTCTCATGGCTCATTTCTCAGGTGGAACACTCATGCCGTGAGCTTTAATGTAGTTAGTTGCAGTAAATTGCGATAGGTATGTAAGAAGAATGCACAAAGTTTGTTTCAGTATTCAAGATGGCGTTAGAATAGGCTCTTTGCAGCTGGGGGTGACATATATATGACCACAGCCAGCTTAAATTAATCAGCTAGGACGAAAAAATATCAAGAAATGGAAAAAGCAGGTTGATGTTAGTAATATCGTAAAGTTTCAGCTATTGTTTCAAATTTGTACAACTGGAGTGCAAGTACTTACCATTTTCCATGTACATTTGCTAAGAAAAAAATTGATTTTTTTATTTGCTCTCGTTTTTGAAGAACTCAACGTTGAGATTGAAATTATGCATTGTAACCAATATGAACCTACTTTTGAACACCATTTAGTCATAGCTAATTAAATCGGTTAAAGTGGGCACGTGGTCACGAGACTTCCAACTGCGGGGGAAGTATGGTTGCAAAAAAATTTGACGGAAGGACACCACCGGGAGTGGAGGCTTCGGCTTAATTTGACTCAACAGGGAAACTCACCAGGCCTCTTGAGCCCCCTGACTTGACATGAATTACCCTCTTACAGTATCTACCGAGGAATGCGGACGGCAGAAATAATTCGACAAGAAATTCTGGACTTGGAGAGACTTCTTCAAGGTTGGTCTGTGTAACAGGACTCTGTTTTTGCTTTCATCAAGAAAATGTTGAGCGTTCTGTCTCGTTCTGATCAAGCGCGATAGTCAGGGTTCTTTACTGTAAGCTCTTTTCTTTTTCCTGACGGCGTAGCAGAGTGCTAGACGAGGCTCTCCTTTTAAGGAATAGGATGACATTTTGGAAATTAGTCGAGATTAGTTGCCTGACAAACAACTTGTACCACTGAATATTTCTTTTATACGGAAATCTTGGCGGCCTTCCATTCTCAGGTAGAACCGAGAAAAGGTGATGTCATCTTGTTACATTCTGAAAATAAATAGCTTAGTTTTTTACAAAGCTTTGGAGTCAGAAGTCTTTGTGCAACATAGGCGGTTTTGAGGCATCATCAAGATATCAGGGAGTTTATGAATCAAACGAGTACGGTAAAACTGACAGCTGGCTCAGAAAAGATACAAATCCGATTTCCTTCTTTCTGTTTTGCATCCTTCGTTTGCTTTTTGTTTTCTCTGCGTTATGCTTTGCGGGTCAGCGGTCCCTTCTTGGAACTAGATAAAGATTGAGAATTTATATGGTACTTAAATCAGTCTCGTCTTCAAAACTCCAAAAATAAACCTTTTCTCCATTTCATGTTGTACTTTTGAAGTATGGCGAGCAATTGGCCAGCCGGTGCATTCCATCATGCTTTTTTTTGCTTTTTTTTTTTTAATCTATTTACTGATACAAAAAGTTTTACTGTGATTAAATGTCCTGCTCGAAACCTTGTTACGATATGTTTCCTCTTTATATATATACATTTTGAAGATGTCTGATCTACGCACTAAATAAGCCCCAAGGCTTCAGATTTAACTTTCTCGCCATTGTTTGCTTCAAAAACATATAATTTTGTACATATTTTGTTAATTCTCTGAATGAAAAAGAAACTGTTACACTTTGGACTGCCTTCCTTGTTGCTTGAACTCCCTACTATCTAAAAACTTGATCTTTTCTAAATTTTGGAAGTTGTGATTTTATGTGGATTAGTGAGAATTAGATTTTTTTGAACAGCTGTTTGGTACGTCAGAAAATGAATACAATATAACTTTCAGATCAAATGAATAACTGATT
>JANVCF010080552.1:0-12656 GCA_025388745.1 Hydrozoanthus gracilis
TCATTCCTTATACGGAGGGAGCCCTTTGTTAGATTAATTCGTGCTTGGATGATTTTGCCAACCCAAAGTTTGATATGGGGTTCACTAATGCTGACTAATGTTTTAACATTTGTTTTTTCTAAAAGTATCAAGGGAAGAGATTTTAGTGACTTTTAACTGAATTCCACACTTTGAACCTTCAAAGCCTAGGTCTCTCTACCATGGTTTTCACTGCCCTGACACGCTATTAAAAAAACAACAAAAAAAATCTACCTTCATATGCCTTTTGTATTTTGTTGAACAACTGCACTGCAATCTGGTATCAAAAAGTTCACTGAATCAGTGATTGCAAACACAATAACTATTCTGCAAACCTTGTCAAATCAACAAATGCTGAATAAAAAGTTATATATTGCTACCCTATATCTTCCATTTTGTGCTCTAATTAAGTCTAACAATAATTTATAGTAGCATAAATAAATTGAGAAATTATAATTTACATTTGAGGCTGAAATTGTTAAATGTTTCAGAGTAAAAATATGAATGTTTTCGACACCAAGTTCATCTTCAATAAGGTTTTAGCTTAATCATTTCTCAACAATTATTTAAAAACATTTAACTGTTTGACTTTTGTGGATATGTGCTTTTTGTGGTGATTGATTGCAAACCGTCAAGCTGGAAGAGGATTTTGTGGAGGTTGGTATGTGATCTGAGTGACAGGATTCTTGCCTTGTCTCTCCCCCTTCCCTCTCGCTTCTTCTGAATTTTCCTTCGCCTGTTTCTCACCCTAAATCCTCCTCCAATCCCACTTAAAGTGGACACAGAAGACAACAACTTGTTATGAAGGTATGTGCACTTTATGTGTGCTATTATAGGAAAAATTTCATTCACCCATACAAAGTCTTTATTCATATCAATGATACACTTCGATTGACTTCGATTCTTATTGTCAAGTCGCATCTTTAGCTTGGGCTGCCTGTGAACTAACTGAAATCACATGTGCTCGGGGTAATACATTGATCCCTAGAGCTCTAACTAAGAGTGAACTGAGTCACAGCAACCGCCACAGTATGTTTACAATTAATTACAACGGCAGACCGTGATCGAAAAGAGCTTCAATTACTTAACAAATACCATCGAAATACATTGGAACCTCGATATAACGAACACCTCGGTATAACGAGTAACAGATTTTTGCTAAACAACAAGAAAAAGGATATGGCGAAATACCTCGAACGAATACAAACAATTTTTCCAGTTCCTTAGATTCTCTTTATATAAAAATTTTACAGTAAGAACGTTTCATATTTTTTATGCTACACATTCTAAATGCATAAAGCCATTACCTGTTTTTTATCCGGGTCGTTGTGCTTGTCTGGATGATAGAGTACACACATGCGCCGATGCGCAACTTTGAGTTCATCTTCGTTGGCCTACAAAGTCAAAACAATACAAATGGCCTTAAAGTTTTATTCTGCTTCACAATAGACTACTCGTTACAAATTTCATTCATCTTTACAATTACGTACGTCCTTCCGACAGTTTAATATTGCATAAAAATCCTCTTCATCAACATCAACTTCGTCGTCCGCCATTTTGCCTAGCTGCTGACTTGAACGTGGGCGCAAGTTTTTCAACGTATTGCCGCTGGCGACCCTCCAATGTGTTCCTTTGTGGGACTAATTATTGAGGGGCTCGCTGGCGATTTGACGGATGGCGTGACCGAGCGTTGATTGGTTAAGCCTACAACACACCCCCTAACCAGTTTCCAAATACGGTAGCGCCACATGACTAATCGAATGGTGTCAAATAAAAACCACAATTTATTTGAAGAGGTGTTTGTTGCAACGTCGAAGACTACTTCTGTACGTATTATTCATATTTTCCATTCAGAAAAATGCTGAATTTAAGAAGAGTTGCAAGCAGTCAGCCTTTGAGGTTTGTCAAGTGTAAATATTATGCGTATGTTTCAATGTGGGACCACTGAGGAATTCAATTTTGGCGCGTGTCAAAGTTGGACAACCCGACATTGTAATTACCATAAATTTTAAGCGTTTCGCAAGACTTTTTTGTTGTTTATGAAGATCAGCTCTGGACATTAGCCATGTATCGGTCTGTGCCAGGAATTTCTGATATAAAAAGTATCCGTCATAAGCTCTTTTGCTGATACACAGTCGTTAATTAATGCCTTCAGCACTGGCAAGGGTATTTGTGTCATTCTGTTCTTCCGTCCTAATTTGTTGAGAGCTCTGTACTCTGGGGATGACAGACAAACCAGTAGTTATAAGTCATGGTTGTAATTTTAGTTTCGTATAAATTGTCAAACACATTTCAATTACCACTTATCTTATAAGAAAACGATAATATTTTTCGCCCATGTAAACAACAACTGCAAATCGAAAAACTGAACTACTCGTTTGCTGTAAAAAGAATGTAGATTACTTACACATACTGCAAATACAGAACATGTAACACTAGTAACAGGGCGGCTCCTTTATATGGCCGGTGGAGTGAAAAATCTGGATTTATGCGTCTGAAGAGACCACCATCTATTACCTGCATCCAAAACGATCTGCCCTGGGACTAATTTCATTTTATTATCCCACACTGTACTGCGTCTCTATGAATAAAATGCAAGATGTAAACATTGAACAACTTTTAAAAAATTTGGAGTGGTGTAAATCCATAAGCATTTGTCTTATTTTGTAAATTTAACTATTGTTTGTTTTGATGATAAAACTGCTTTAATGATAGGTTTACATGAGTACTTAAATTAGGCTTATACTCCGATTACTGTTCAAGTTTGATAAAACCACAACAAATTATTTTGGCTTGCATTCACACGGACCTTCTGTAAGTATCCTGATCTTAGGCCAGGAATATGTTCAAGTTTGGGGCATCATAAAAGTAGGCCTGACTTTTGGGTTGGTTCAGTTAAAGTTGTGTACAAGCCCCATGTAAGAACAGGATCATTCCAGTTTTTGCATAGTTTGCACAGAATACAGGCCTGGGAACTAGCTTTTCGTTTTTGGCTGCCCTTTAAATGGACCTTAGAGTACTGGTTTAAAAATTTTGTATTAAGAGTTTTGGCTCTGTTGAGAAAGAAGCTTTCATGGTTTGTTACACATTACTTTAACACTGCTTAATTCTTGAATTTTTCAAGTAATTTTAATCTAATAGTTGGGGAAACAACTGATAAAAAAGGTTTCGGAATGCATTGTTCTTCCAGAAAAACTATCTTTATTGCATATTTGGTGTATGAAATGTGTTTATGTTTGCAATTAGCCACTATACCAAAAAATAGTTAAAAAATAAAGATCATTTAGGAAAGGTGTTGTTGTAGCAGCTACAGTTCAAGGCATGACTCAATCATTTTTGGCTATTTTGAGGATTTATGAAATAAAACAGTTAATGTTGTTTTCAATCTATAGCTGATAACAGTTGACTGGCACACATGCTCAGCCTGAGTCACAAACTGAGATAAAGAACTCGCAAATTCCACTATGGATGAATTGAATCTTAGAATAAAACAGTACACTGACTTTTGAGTAACATCTTTCCTCAGTGGATCTTGGGACGAAAATTATATATTGGCATTAATTTTTTTTAAGTTCTTCACTTTTGCTCAAGACATTTTTTTACTGTTTACTTTTTGTTTGATTCAACAGATCACTTTGTACAGGTGCACGAAGTTTTGCAAGTTTGCCACCCAATGAACCCCCTCTTAGTTTTGACCAGGGAAGTCCCCACAGGGAGAGTTTGATGGAAGTTGTGAAGAGGGTGGAAGGTGAAACTGTTGAAATTCCTTGCGTTGTTGGGGGAGAAGAAATTTACACAGGAAACATAAGATACCAACTCGCTGTAAGTGAACCCTTTCTCAAACAAATTGTTACGGGCAACTTGGCATCTTGTCAGTCAAGAGCCAATGCTTACTCTTTTTCTAAGTCGAGAATTTCAAATATTGTTATCAGGTTCTGCGAAGGGCTTTCTTCTAAAATGTCATACAGTAAGAGACAAATTGAAAAAAAAAATTTTAAGCTTTCAGCTACCTATAAAAAGAGGTTTTGTTGAGTCTGTAAATCAACCAAATACATTAACACCTATCCTTATTTAAAAGAAAAAAATCTGTCATGAGTCGCAAAGTTATTATTTAAAAAGAGTCACTATTATTATTTTTGTTATTATTGATAATATTATTATTATTAATATTGTTTTATTTTTTTATTGCTAATGCACAATGAATAATAAATAAATCTTTTTTGATGATGGTGCAAGATAGTAGTTGCAAAGACAGTTTAACCTTTACTTTGTTTTTGTATATAAATCTGAGCAGTTTTTTACACAAACTCCTGTTGTGTATTCATATCTCCTTTACTGAGTTCGAAGCTAAATTATAAAGAAGTTGAAGTTATTGAACTTGTTGGATCTGGCTGGTAATGAATGTAGTAATATCTTTAAAAAATCAAATACTAGACCTAACAGTTTAAACAGTAGCTGACTGTATTTGGATTGTGCCACTCAATCTTCCTCATATTCCATGTGACAGATCACAGGAACGGCCAGTGAGACGGTTTCATACTGTTCTTAGTACTCTGTCCCAGGAATGTGAAAGTTTAAACCCTGAGTTGCCTTTTCTGTTTAAGCTAGGAACTTCAATTTGCTCCCACTCTGCACCTGAACCAGGGACTTAAAACAGCTTCTCAAAACTGTCTGGCTGGCGGCCGAATGAGCTGCTACAAATTATAGCACTGTTTGTTGCATTCGGTGACTTTGGGGCCAATGCAATCTAAGGTTTATATGGCACTGCTTTCCCTAGGAACCTAGTGCTTAGTGTTTGATTTTCAAGATATTACTACATACACTTCGACTAGATGACTACAATCTCCATAATACGCTGCCAGGTAATGAATAGTTAGCAACGTATGAAAGGGACTTAAAGGCCTAATGAGTGAGAATGAGTTAAAGTCTGTGTTGAACCATCGAAATAGTCTGAGCGTAAGTTTTGAACCAATTGTATTTTCAGCCCCACAACCATTCATTGAAGGTGGCAAAAGTACATTTTGCAACCGAGGTAAGTAAATAGTAGATATGGTTACAAAATATATTATGAAACTTTGTGAATATAATAACACTGCTGTTTACAGACTTTGATTGAGATGCTTTTTATGCATCTATCTGGATGAAATTTGTCAACTAGAAATTCAATAAATGATTTGAAAATTCTTTATTGACAACCTCTCCTCTGAGACCTCCCTTTTGTAGCTTGAATGATGACCATTTTAAATCTGTTTTAATTACATTTAATTTCATTGTAAGTTCTAACTGTGGACGTTTGCTTGTTTTGTGTTAACCTTGGTGTTACTGGCATCAACTTGTGAATGTTCAATGCTGCAAATTCAAAATATTTTATTTTATTTTTCCTTGTCTTGATGTTTTTGTCATTCTAAAATGGAATGTCATTCAATCAGATGATCAACTTGCTGGTATTGCTGCATGTATTCTATTGTTACTGTTTTAACTAATTCTCCCATTTAACAGGTTTGTCAGGAGAAACTACTAAGACCTGTATTGATAAGTATTCAAGTGCTGAAAGATTCAGTATGAATCTAGACATTAATAGAGAGGTGTATGCTTTTTCTGACAAATTTGTGTCATTTTTTGATGTGTAGGAAGTGATAAAAATGGCCATCAACAAAGCAATGGCTGTTCGCAAAGAATGGGAGAGAATGCCATATGAAGATAGGTTTGTGCAAAGATCTTGTTAGATCATTAAAGTTGATTGCCACTCATTAGATAATCTTGTAATATTTTGACACTGTGGAGTTAACTGTTTGTGCTACAGAAGCAGTTAAAGCAGTATGCCTAACCCAGACCTCTGTGTTGTGGCAAGTAATAAGATTTTGTACCAAACTTGTTGCCATTGATTTATACCAATGAGAATCTAAGTCTTCTGAGAGCTATCTTGTTTGGGTTAATGTCTTGCTTCGGAAGAGCCAGATTTCTAATCCAGTTAAGACTAAAGATTCCAAAGATAAATGCTAGTCCTCATGGCCAATGCTCTCAAAAAATGTTTTGCTTTGTAAAATATCTTTTACAAAGAGATTTTGGAATGTGTAGTTCTAGAAAATATCCAGACCCCTACCACAGAGGGAAATTCAATAAAGACCCCCCACCCCTTCAGATTTTCCATTTTCCACTAAGAAATGCTAACCCCTCACCCCTCTGGAATTTCTATAGATATATTGGCACCCTTCTGGAAATTTTTCTTTTTTCAGTTTAAATGTATTTTATAGGGTTTAGGAGTTGATCAAAGACAATGTTTTGTTAGCTGGTTGGGCAGGTGTTCGTTCCCTTGTACACGTTCACTTTAAAGATTACTGACGATTCTTAAACTACAGAAGTAACAGCAAAATAAAATCAATATTAAATATCTTCATACAAGATCAAGAATAAAACTTTAACAAAACTTTATTGCAAGAACTCAGAGGGAAATTGCATTTCACATGTCAAGCTCTCATTTTCTGCATAGTGAAAGCGACTTGTTGCCAAACATGAAACAAAGTATGATCATCAGCAAACTACAAAAAATACTACAATCATTAAGAAAGAATTTAAGTGAAAAGAGCCACAAGCTAAACTCATGTCTTTCCTTATCATATTTTGATTTGGTCTATTGCAACAAAATTTTAGTGATTTTAACAGCAGAGTAGTTAGAAAAACATAGGTTCCTTCTTGACTTTGGCATTGGAATAACTTGCAAATTTTGGTAAAGGGTCTTTGCAGAGTCATAACAAATTCGTGAGAAAATCAATCATTTTCCTGACCACCTGAAAGTGAATTTTGTCTCAAAACCCCCCTCCCCCTCAGTATTAATTTTCTTGGCCTTTGGCCTCCCCACCTCTCAGGAATATATAATAGAACTATACAAATGAAAGTCATCCCATGATTTAAATGTGTTACTTTTAACCTTCAAACCTTTGTTTTTTCAGAGCTGCCATTTTTGTTAAGACTGCAGACTTGTTATCAGGACCTCATAAATATGAAAACTTAGCAGCAACTATGGTTGGACAGGTGCGAGGCCAGTTATTCCAAGTTAGAAATGCATGCCATCTTGTTAATAGTTCTGCTTGAATTTTATTATTAGAGTAAACTAGAAGAAGTTGTTTACCATTTAAGTGAAATGCCGCAAGAGATTTATTTAGCTGTTGGGGGAAGCACACCTGGCAAAAATAGTTCCTAAATGTTTTTATAATCTAGCACTCTAGGATTTAACCTGACTCCCTTATCAATCAATCAGTTATGTTAGTCCCATTGAACACTCAACTATACTGTTGGCCGTGTCGTGTTTGTAAACAGCCCCAAAATGGGAAAAATTAAAAAGTTTGAGGCTCAGACAGGGGAATGTAATTTAATTCAAATGTTAAGCGGAAAAATCAGATTTATCGTTGAGAGCTGGCTAGTTGATGTTTTGAAAAAACTCTTAGCTCTGGAAAGGTGGTGGGCGTGGTTGTTAAAGAGGTTTGCTAATAATAGGGGCGGAGATGTAGGGGGTTAGTAGAGTCCCAACTCAAAGTTATATTTTGATATTTCTCTTAATTATTATCGATTTTCCTTTCAGGGGAAAACCGCCCAACAAGCACTCATTGATGCTCACCAAGAGCTTCCAGATTTCTGGCGCTTTGGAGTGCATTATGGAAGGGTGATATTTCTAATTCTTGTGGCTTCAGTCTGTTAATTACTTTTTAGCTTTTCTCATTAGCCATAGTCATTTCCTTTATCATTTTATTATGTGAGTCGTGTAAAAAAATTGAGAAAATTTTTTTATTCAAGGCTGTATTTTTAAGAACCTGTTATTTACAAAGTTTAACCATCTATCCTCATTTTAGTCACCTTGAAAAGATGGAAAACGGCATAAACATTTACAGAAAGAAGTTTGATAAGAATACATTGTAGACTTCAACAGTAAAAAAACTTGGATATATTCATAAAATGTGGATAATACAACTCTTAATTATCTCAACCTGTCCACATGAACACACAGAGACAAGAGGGAAGAGCATGAACTATATCATGATGAAATGTCACTCGCGTGCAGTATGCAATTTCATAAACCAATCAAAACAATATTCAAAACTGGCAGCTTGAATTAACATAATTCTAACAAAGTTTTAAACTCATCAGTTCAATCCTTAATAATAAACCAGAGTTGAGCCTTGCACTCTTTTAGATGGTATTCTTGATTTCAGTGATCAACCTTATTGTCATCATGGAACCAGAGTTGAGCCAAGGACCCTTTTAGATGGCAATCTGAGTGACTGTACTATCCTTTACATCATTAACATTATTATCATTATCGTCACTGTTATTAACAATAAGCTAAACTCATTATTATTAAAATACCCATGGAAGCTTTTTCCATATCATCATCATCATTAGTTTGGTGAGTGAAATGGTAATGGATTTGGTTGTACCTGTTAAATCTGTTACTAATTTAAAGTACTCTATTTTCACTTAGGAGCTGCACAAGGGTATTGAACTTCACCAACCAAGAAACACTATCAACCGCATGATTTACAGAGGACTTGAGGTACAGTTTGACATCACTAGTATCTTTTATACAACCTTGAACATGTTGTTGGCCATTGCAGCCCTGCCAATTTTTACCTTCTCTTTACATACTCTGGAGTTCTGAATAATATAGCACTTACACAGTCAGATCAGAATAATGGTTCAGGGCAAAAATAATAATAGTATAGAGTGGAAGATCTTGGAAATTTAATAGTAGCACATAAAGAAAAGTTATTAAGATATTGTCTGCCACCATTTAAAAAAAGTTGCTACTTGCACTTAGTGTGCTAGAGTCAGGCATACACTGCAGATAAAAAGGAAGTTTATGTTAAAATAATTTTATGAACAGTATTAGTGAACATTTAAAACTTTGATGTTGAGTGGAACTAACATCACTGCATGCAGTTTAACAACTACAAAAATACACTTTAATATTCCTTGGTTGATAAGAGAGTCAGGCCAAATCCTAGAGTGTGCCAAATTACTTAGAAAAGGTTAAGGACTTTTTTTTAGAAGTCTGCTAAAATTGAGTTGATCATCTGTTCATTAAATTGATCACTACATAGCTGTTTCAGCTCCAACCCAGCTTTTGTTAAACATATATATTAATTACTGATAAAAGCTTTTTCTGCTTTTCAAACAAGGACATCTTCAGCTGATAAATACACATTGAAATGATCTGGGCTCAGTTGCTAAAGCCTTTTTTTATGTTAGTGTTGTTTCATCAGTTATTAATTTTTAGTATTGACTTTCCCTTAAGTGCTGCTTACAAGCATATAACATTAAGAATATCTACTGTTTAATTTGACAGGGATTTGTAGCCGCAGTTTCTCCCTTCAACTTCACGGCTATTGGTGGAAACCTCTGCGGCACTCCAGCCTTGATGGGTAATGTTGTTCTATGGAAGCCAGCAACAACTGCATCCCTTTCTAATTACCTGGTCTTCAAACTGTTCAAGGAAGCTGGCCTCCCTGATGGTAGGTACATGTGAAAAAAACTGTTTTGAAGTGTAGCTAGAGCTTTTAGCTACCTCAGTAGAAAACAGTTGGTCTAAAAATGATACTTCAAACAGCAGAGATCAAAGGAATTAAGGGCTACTGTAATCTAGATTTCATTGGGGGAAAATAATAGACGCATAATGACTACAGTGCTGCTGAAGCCATTTTGTCATCAGTTGGCCGCATTTTTATAGCTCTAGAGGCTTGTTTCCAACTCTTCTTTTAGAATGCAAACAAATAAAAAGGCTTAATTACCTCAACTGTTTTCTAAAACTTTTGAATGTTAGTATACTTTTAAAATTAAGCAAGTATATGGTTTTTTAAAATTTTAGAAATGCTAGTTTAGAGCAGCTTGGAATTATTTTAGACTTAGAAGTCTTTTGTTTCAGTTTTGTTTAATTGGAAATATATTCACCCTCAATTTTGATTTGTCTATTTTGATTGCTTGAAACTCCCACCGCACATATTTTTGTATAATGGACAACTTTTGCAAAATATTATGGAAATAATATAAATAAGTAAAATGTATAAGCAAATGAACAACAATGTCAGTTGCCTTTTATTGTGTAACTTTTTTCTATTTAGTGAAGAGAACTGTTTATGTGAGTGATTTATTCTTAATTCAGGTGTTATCAACTTTATTCCGTCATCTGGTCCAGTCTTTGGCAACAACTGTTTCCCATCACCTCACTTAGCAGCCATCAACTTTACTGGCAGTGTGCCGTAAGTGGGAAGTTTATTGAAGCATCTATTTATTGTTGGCTTTTAGAAGTGTAGATCAATAGCATGAAACTTGGCACTGACCCCCCTCCCCCCTTAAAAAAATCCTGAAAGGAATTGAGCTGAGAACGACACCTAATAAAAAATAATGAAAAGTATTTTTTTTACCAATTGAAAGAAATTTAAGGTCTCATGGTAAGTAAGTAAAATAAAAAATATTTCAGGTTTTATAATGTTGACCTTTAGAATTTGGACACTTTTTCCATCATCGGAGCTATGTTGTATATATTGAGGAGGATGTTAGATATGATTTTTAATCGATTAGGAATGCGAAGGTTATTTGTAAATTACATTAATTATAATTGTAACAATTAATTATTGTTGACTTGAAGTTTGTTCTGTTTTTGAAGGACTTTCAACCACATTTGGCACCAAGTTGGCCAGCATATTAACAGCTACAGGTAATGAATTTATTAACAATTTAAAGGTTATTCAAGGTTATTCAATTTATGTTTTACTCCAACATGAAAAAGTTTAGAAAATCAACAGCATATTTTATGTCTTTAGTATTAGCGATGTACTGTGCATATGTGTATTCTGTTGTCATATAGCTTTTAACTAGTATGGGCATTGCACACACATTTCCAAGTGTCCTCTGTAAGTTTAAAAGTGCATGCTAGATCTTTCACCTTGACTTCTCTGCTTATAGAAGCATTGACAGGCATGGACAAAGACTTTTTTCATGGGGGAGTTAGTCCACTTGAAAACTTTATGCTGTAACAGTTCAGTAGACTGGGTGTGCAAGAAAGTAATCGCTTTGTTATACTTTAAGGTATCAGAATGGTTTTAGGTACGTTTTTAGCTTTTCTTTCATAGCGTGCGCAGCATACTTTTTACCCCTTTAAAAGTATACATTTTCTGAAACCTTAGTAGTTTCTCCATTCAAAAATAATTCTTTCTTCGAAAATGACAAAATATTATTTGTGTTACAGGCCTGTGTTTGAGAGGCAAACATTTCGAAACAAAGAGCTTCGTCTCAAAAAATATCAAACGCAACGACATCAACTAAACCGTATCAATTAGCACCTCGTGGCCACCAAAACGGTACTGGGCTTATGTTACTTTTTTACCGCATTTCAAAGTTTCCACGCCTTCTTAAAACAAAAAAATTCAGTAAAAATCAATTAACTTCAAACCAAGGCAAAATATCGTAAATTGCTGGTACCGTTTTTCATTCCAAACATCTGGCTATCTTTGTGCAAAATTTCAGCCAGCTGCGAGCAGTATTTTTTGACTTGGAGCCTTTTAAAGTAGCATGATTATGCATTTTTCGAACTACGAGAAAAAACGAAAAAAAGATTTTGCTTTCGACTTGACTGTCTAAACAAGACTAATTGGATAACTGAAACAATTACAGGGTTGCCCAATCGTATCAAACAGCAGAAACATGAAACCCTACTTAATTTTATCGCCTTGTCAACTTACTGTGAATGCAAAAACCCAGAACAATTTTAGATAATCTGCACTGTTTTTCCTGCGGAGCGAACAATCTCGAACAATGAGCTCTAAAAAATCTTCCAAGTCAAGAAGAAGAAGCAAGAAAAAAGAGGGAGAACAAGTAGTTGTTGAGATTTTAAATGGTTGCCTGGTTAATGCCATGGCTACTTGCGGGTGAGTGAAAATGATATGAAAATATCAGTATAAACTGAATATTTAGCGTTATATTTCACTTCTACTAGATACGACGGGGGCAGTTTCATTACTGCACTGGAGAAAAGTACAGCCAATGGCCACCTTCGAGTTTGTCGGCATCAATAAACGTGAGGTGATTTGGCTTTTCAAACTCGAAATTGACATCGTTGTTAATCATTTCTTCGATGGTTGCCATATCTTCCTTGATTTTTTTAGCACTGGCACCTTCACACTTCGCTATATCTGAGGATTCCGAGTATGTAGTAAAATACCCTGGCCACTACTTGTCTTGCTTATACCAGGAATCGTGATTCAAAACTTGGAGTCTGCGCTTGTCTTCATCGCTCAATCTTTTCGATGTTTTCTTTCTCCTTTTCCTTGATTTCTTGGACCACGGGCTATTTTTTTGCCTCTTGCTCGACATTCAAATATCTTTACTCTAACGAAGACACAAGACAATATACGAACAAAACTTAACAAGCGAACTCCCCAACTCTCCAAACGATAACGAATGCTTGTTGTTTTGTTTTATGACGTGTCACGTACACTTCAACCTGCGGCAAATGTGTGAAAGGAAATATCAACAGGCTACAAGTACTCTGGAAACCAAAGTAAATTTATTAATTTCAAGGCAAAATTTATTATTCTCCATAACTTGAAAACCAAAGCTCGTTCTCCGAACTTTTTTTCACAGTTACT
>JANVCF010080996.1:0-12648 GCA_025388745.1 Hydrozoanthus gracilis
TGGTGTTGATGTTGACTGCCTTTGTCTTCAGAAACTGAATTTCGTCTTCGGTACTTTCACAAAAGCGTGAAAAAGTATCCATTGCTAGTTCAGACCGGAGTTTTTTGTTTCCGGAGTCACAAATTTTTTTTTTGTAAACACGTCGTCATCTTGATTTTTGCTCGCGTGATAAACTAGTTGCCATGAATAACTTGTAATTGCCCATGTGAAATTCCAAATCGGAGGGCAATTACAGATTAAATCGAGGGCCGAATTCCGTCTATAATTTGTCTGCTATGTTATTATGAATGTTATTAACAGCTACATTTATTATGCTAAGACCATTCCTAGGTAGGATTTCTAATGCCGTGGTATCATTTACAAATTTAATCATCAAGTGCCAATTACGCAAAAGATTATTTGTCATCACAGCGAACAAAATAACACCCAGTTTCGTCCTTTGCGGAATACCACCCCTGGGTGATTTCCAATCCGATAGACAATTTCCTATCCTTTCACATTGTGATCTATCAGTCAAAAAGGCCCTAATCCAGTTAATTAACATACTATCAATATCAAGAAGTTCCAACTCTCTAAGAAGAATGAAATGATCAATCAGGTCAAAACCCTTGGAATAATCAGCAAAAAACATTCTAGCTCCACATCTCTCACTATCTGTTGCCTCATGCACCGCCTGTAGAATATAAACCAAGGCGTCAGTAGTAGAATGCCCCTCCCTTGCGTGTTGACACGGGTCAAGTTTTTCAGAAATTTGCGCGACAAGCCTGCTGCGCGCAAATCCTTCCATGATTTTAGCAGTGGTACAGGTCAGAGAGATTGGTCTCAAATCAGATTTGATTTCCTGTGGCGGGGAAACCTTGGGCAGTGGGTTAATAACGGATCGTTTCAGCAGATCTGGTACATAGCCTTCCCTGAGTGAACAGTTATAAATGTCCATAATTAGCGGGGCGAGTTCAGGTGCAAATTCCTTTAAGACCTTGTTTGGTATTATTTTCATTATTTATGATTCTACTTGATTTTACTTTTTATCAGACATATGTAAATTACTACCTACTATTTTTATTAACAAATATATTGTAAAACGCTTTGGGTCTTTAGGAGAAAGGCGCTTTAAAAATAGTTATTATTATTATTATTATTATTATTATCCTATCAGGGCCAATTGCTTTCCCAACATTTATTTAGATTTGATAAAGCTTCCTTCACCTCCCTAACACTTACTACAAGGTTGGGAGGGACCTGTTGATTGTTTACTCCGGTTAGAGTCAGTGGAGCAAAGTCAGATGTCAGACTAATAAAATGTTCATTCACCATATTAGCTAAAGCCTTAGTGTCCGGACATTCTTTTCCTAAAAATTGATGGTACCGTTACTACAAGGTTGGGAGGGACCTGTTGATTGTTTACTCCGGTTAGAGTCAGTGGAGCAAAGTCAGATGTCAGACTAATAAAATGTTCATTCACCATATTAGCTAAAGCCTTAGTGTCCGGACATTCTTTTCCTAAAAATTGATGATACCGTTATTGTTGTATATCTTGACCTGCTAATTGCTTAATTTGTTTCCACCACTTTTTCGGATTCGTCTGTTCAAGGTCACTTACTTTATGATGGAAATAGTCATGTTTTGCTGACTTTATTTCCCACTGGACTTTATTCCTCAAAAGCTTATAGGAAACGGAATCTTTCCCGTCGCAGATGAATGCAGTTTGCTGTTTTTTAATTAGCATCTTAATTCTTTTCGTTGTCCATGGTATATCCGTAGGATGTATTCTAACTGACTTCCAGGGGAGGTAGGTCTCAAGTGCATTTTGTAGTTCGGTCATGAAGATATGAAACTTCTGTTCGTATGATTCCGCTGAGAACAACTGTGACGAGTCCTTGTTAGTCACCCAGCGGCCAAACGCACGCCATGCACTGTCCCGTAAATCGCGCACAATGATTTCAACTTTGCTTCTCCAGAAACTTTGTACATAATTTGTGCAGGAACGTGATAAACGCAAACTCTACTCCCTCTTTTTCTCTGTAATATCACAAATACTCTCTCCTCAACTGAGCTCTTCTGCTATGGAATTTCTTGCTGACATCGTCAGAGATATATATTTGACAACCCATGCTGCAGCTCTGAGAATTCTTGTTTTATCGGTGTGTCTTAGAAGGTTTACATGAACCGGTCTTGGCCTTGAATTAGAATGGCTGGCTTGGAATCCGGAGCTTGATGGCTTTAAATTAGTTCGGTGGGCTTGCATTATTTCAATGTTATCCATGTCCATATGTTTCTTTAAAAAACCCTCTTCGAGGAAGTTTTCAATTGAATTATCTTCAAGCTTTTCCTTTAGGCCCCATATGACGATTTTGTTCCTTTTTGATCGGTTTTTCAAGTCATCCAACTTCTCTTGAATTTCTCTCACCTCATCTTTACTCACCTTATCTTGCACTTCTGCTTTGACGCTCTGTTGGTCAGCTTCTAACGAACTGTAGCTCTCCTTTAGGTCTTCTATTTCTTTATTTGTTTTGTTTGAGTCAGTTCGAGAGCTTGCAGCTTTTCGAGAATGCTGGTGAGCATCTTTTTTTGTTGGTCCATCGCTTTAAGAATCTGGTCCATCTTAATTAGTTGTTCATCAACCTTGGCATCACTGACTAGAGTGATTGTCCTTGGCTTCGAGCTATTTCACGTAGTTCGCCCGCTCATGTACGTTAAATCGTCTTTAGATGGCTTCTAACAATTTCATTTAATATCAAAACGCATCAGGATGACGGTATTTTGCACCTGTTTTAGACTAGCTCGGGAGACACTCGGAGCATGTCTGCTATACTCGTTGTCAGGCCGATAATAAAAGGAACAAGTGAGTTTGCCTGAGCCTCAATGTACCTAATGTTTGGTTATTTGACCCTGAAATTGCTCTATAATTGTTTCAATTTCTTTGTGTGGTTTGAATAAAAAGTAAGCCAATGGCTTTGCAAAACATGTGTCTTTGGTGGTACGTGCCGCAAACGATTAATCATTTATTGACAGTTGTGTGCATGCTTTTAGGCTCAGCACAATTTTAACAGAATTAGCTACTGAGCCCAAATCCCAGCCTCTGTTGTTCTTAAATTGTTGTCAAATTTGGTTAATTTGACCCCGCTCATCTTATGAAAGTGTTATGAATAAAGTGTGCTTTTGATTAAAATTAATTACATGGTATTTGATGATATTCTGGTGGGCAAAAGAATGTCACAGACTCCACTGGGAATAGTAAAACAAAGAAAAATCACGCGTTTCTTGTTAATTGTACCTTGTCTTGGAGTCGGTGACGTTCCTTTGCCCGCCAGAATATCATTAAGTGTACCATGTGATCACCTGCTGCAAAAGGCCTATTGATTTCCAAAAACTTGTGAGAAGCTTTATTTTTAGTTTGTAGTTTGTTGGTAGTTTGTGCAAAGTAACTCATAGTGTTTTCGCTAACAAATTAAAATCGTTGCTCTTTCCATAGTTTGCTTTTGACAAAACAACATTCTGTTATAATATAATCAACGTAGAAACTCGCTGTAAAACTATGCGACTGTTTACATCAAAGTTCAAATTTCTTGCTTTAAATGAACAAACACAAACTTTACGAGCAAAGATTGATTTCACACAAGTTGGCAATAATAGGAACATTTACAACTACAATCGTGCGTTTTTTGCATCCAAATCTTCCAATTTTTCTAATTTTAACTTTACGAAAGCGGGAAGCGCTTTGATGGTGCGTTTTTTATACTAAACTTGATAACAGCCAACATGAACAGTTCCAGATGGATCTCGCAAGCTTAACTTTCTGTGACAGTCTAGGACTTCTTTACTGTTCTTTGGAGAGCAAGGAAACAGATTCGTTTCTGTGACTATGTAGGAGTTATTTGTTGTTTTTCTGGAGGGCAGAGAGGTGGAAGCTGATCTTTTTTGTGATTTTGTAAGAGTTCTTTGTTGTTTCCCTGGAAGAAAGGAAGAGAGCAGCTTATCTTTTTGTGACTGCGTTAAAGTTTTTTGTTGTTTTGCTGGAGGGCAGGAGGCATAAGCTTATCTTTTTGTTACTTTGTAAAATTCTTTTTTGTTCTCCTGGAGGGCGGAGAGACAGAAGCCTAATTTTTTTGTGATTGTGTAAGAGTTCTTTATTGTTTTCCTGGAAGAAAGGGAGACAGCAACTTATCTTTTTGTTACTGTGTAAGAGTTCTTTGTTGATTTCCTGGAGGGAAAGGGTCCTCTAGGTCTTGATGTCCGGACGAGGACATACGCGATTAAAGTTAGTTACACAAAAACGAGAGCCAAGAATTACCCGCCAGGCTCAACAAATGATTATGATATGATCTTTACGTATTGGTTTTCCTTAGGTGCTTACACTTACGCGCATCAGTATGTTACCCTTTTTTGTTTGGATCGTGCGCAAAATTTGGTCTCGGCACTCTCTTGTGTTTGTTTTAGTTGTAAGAACATTTAGTTTTTGGATACTCACTAAAAGGAACTAGTTTTGAAAATACCAATTCTTATACGAATATGATGAAAGTGCAGAGTAAGAACTAATGCTTCATGTTTCTGGTTGTATACCGCCGGTTGGTTGCAAAACAAACTGTGTTGCCCTTTATTTTAGTTGCTCTGATCGAGCTTAAAGTGCCTATGACAGAAAAAATGTTGTTTCAGCGGACAGGCCTTGCTAAATGAGGCACAGTTGTGAAACTTTTTACAGTTCTCGAGACAGTACCATGTGTGCCCCGTTCACACGAGCGACTTTCGCATGACAGATTTACTTTATAAAAGTAATTACACGTGTTAATGATCAACAAGGTTTTGCTTACAACTTCTCATTGACAAGGTTTCTTTGTTCGTGTAGACGACGAGCAAGTTTTCCTTCACAAGTTTTCAGTTGTGCCTGGACATCGTAATCCTTGTTACATTTTGCTTGTTGTCCGTCTACATGAGCAAATTTCAGACTTCTTCATATGCAGGAGCTTTTTTTCCTTATCAAGACAAATTGCTTGTGTAAACAGGGAATTAATGTTTTCAACTAATGATGTTACAAGGTTTGAGGGCAAATTTTCAACTCTTTGTAACTCTAAGTTTTCTCCAGAACAGTTACTATTTTTCTTGTTGGTCTTATGGTGTAAAAGAAAAAAGATTTAATTGCTTCGATGAAAGTTCTTGGCAGAAATTTGTTTTGTAACATTTGGGTACCTGATTGTCGCCATGACGATGAAAAAAATACATTATCACTCCAAGCTTAAACTCACCCAAACGTTATGGATTTACACCGGATTTCAAAAGGCTGCATATTTGCCTTCAAAGTTAGCGACGTCATCATACGAAAAGATTTTGTTAAAATCTCAAGAACCATAAAAGATAACCATAATTGTTTCTGCCATATACGTATAAAGCCAACCTCGGGATAGCAGAAGCAAAACATGTTCTAAATAATTAGTGAGTAACAAAATCAGCAAATCAAATCAGAGTAACCTTTTAACTAGGGTCTTGCAGATCATATTGTAATCCTACTTGTTGATATATTTCCTTATATGAGCATTCATGGTGGCTGTGCAATTTGACCATTTTTTCCATTGAGGATCATCCCTTTTGTAGTGTGCATCGTACAGCGAGCGTATGAAGGAAATGTGCCCTCTGCAGTTTAGACACTGCTATTCTTCCCTTAAGTTCTTCTCTGGGAACAAGCCAGCGCATAAGGTTCGTGCAGAAGTCTTTTCCTGAAATGGAATCTGCGGACGAGACAGGTACTTGGATGGTGCAATGGTGGTATGATGCCTGTAATGCAATGGTGCCTGTTCCATACGCGTTGTGCCCCTAAGAAGGTCATTAGTAGATGAAAAGGAGGAACTTCCATCTAAGGCGATGCCTCTGCGGTCTTAAAAAACAATGAACTGTACCTGAAGATTTAACTAAACCACCTGCTCCAGCCAACTTAGACGACTGGGGTCCATTTAGAGAAAACAGAAAAACAGAGAAGATAAGCTCGTGTCAGTAAAAGGATGTTACTACAAAATACATTGAACGAGTTTCTAACAAAGATGAAGCCGTGTAAAAATAAACAACACCACGTGTTCCAGCCAACTTAGACGACTTGGTTGCAAATAGAAAAAACGAGAAAATTAGAGAAGAGAAGCTCGTGTTGGTGAAAGAACTCCATTGTAAAACTAGCGTTTGTTATGAGCGGTTTAAAAAATCAGAGAGGTCATGAAAAGAAGTTAAAACATGCAGTCAACAGCAAGTGCGGTATTCACTGCTCCACCTATTCTAGTCGACGAGATGGAAAAATTATACCCAACTAGATTTATTGGGAAAACAGAAAGGTGAAACTATTTAAATTGTTAGTGAAATGGACCTTACTATACTTTATGCAAGAACGGTTAAACTCGAAAATACTTACAAGTGAATAAATCCCGAGAACACAGAGGATTAGAGGTCTTCACTATTGCTAGCAAGTGCTTAATTCTTTGGCAATTTCTCGACTTATTTTTGGAAGTTTTAGGCATATTTTAACGGACCATTGAGAAAAAAAGAAAGCAGAAAATTGTTTTTTTAGGTTGGAGACAATTACATTCGCCTACACGTTTTTTTTTAAAAACAACCTGTTAATTTGACCGAGGTTAACTCGTAATTTGTCGGCGTTCTCAGCGTCAAATTATTTTAAAATTGTTCTTATTCCAATGTGCGATTAAACTCGAATAAAGGCCCCCGGGTTCGATCCCCGGCTTTGTTGAGGGTTGAACATTTGAACGGCGTCCTTTCGCCACACCGTCCGTGGGCATGGACGTTAAGTCGTTGGTCCCAGCCATTAATAGGTAAATAAGTGAACAAATGAGTTGCAAGGTCAACTACTCACCACCCAACTTTAAGATTTTGGCTGCTACTCTCGGGTTCTTTCTGTCCCAGAACAGCCGCACCTTCTTCCCCTCTTTCATAACTCCCTTTATTATAAACTTTGTCTGCCGGATTCCAGTGGCCTGTTTCTCCGGAAAGTCAAACAGTGAGTGCGCATGCCTTTCGTGGACCGTCTGGACGTGGCTGAAAAATGAGAGAAAATATATTATCCGTTTGGTTGAAAATATTCGAAAGAGTGTTCAGATTTATGCAATTAAGTATAGTGTAACCTGTACAGCAGCTACATGAAAGAAAATGTTTTTGTGAGAAAAAATAGAGTAGGTCGTAAAACCCTTTTTGTATTTTCTCTATAAGGTTTTACGTGTTAATCGGTTTCAAAAGATATAGTTGGTTCCATTTCGAAATATTGAGCGCCATGTGATCAAATTAAAAAACACAGAACTATGCTATGACGGTTTTACCAAAAATTTGACGGTTAAAATAATAATGGCATTTAAAGGAGATTTGTAAAACAAGCGAAAATGACTCGCAGTTAGTCCGTAGCGAATTTTGCTTTTAGAATTGGAACTTTTTGCTTCTAGCTAGTTATGGCAGAATGGTAAATTATGCTCCTGAATTCCGAAATATACTCACAAAATGACGTAGAATTCGTACTAAAGGCGCGCTTTTAAGAAATGTTTGTTCTTTAAACAAACATTTGTTATTTCTTGTGTTTTATAGCAGTTTGTCTCTGCCGGCTGCTGTCTAAGTTAACTACTTTTTCTCCGAACCGCTTGTGAAATACCTTCAATGACTTTCATGAAATATCACGCTTAAAACAGGATGTACTGACTGAAACTAAGGAGTATTGTAGTCTCTCGATTTAAACTAAATCAAAGCATAATAAACGATTGGAAGGCAGGAAGGAAGCAAATCTACTCGTCTTGGCAGTTCTGAGCTTGTTTAGTATTTACGGTTGCTTGAATAAAAATGGATAAAGTAGTATGTAAAGTCAACATCAAAGCTTATTGTCGTGCACATGCAGAATCCGCAAAATTAGGCCTATAGTAACTGAGCAGTGTCAGAGCAACGTCAATAGTGCCACTATTAGCATAGCTAGACACGCATAGCAAAGACATACTACCAAAATCTAATTTAATATCTGTACATATAATACACCATATTTACTAAAGTTTATGAATTTATGTTCAAAAAGGTGCTAAACCTTGCTTATTATGCCGTCGCAAATCATTTAGAAATTACACCTTTTTTGTTCCAGTTATGCCAATAATTAAGCTTAGCATAATCCAACAAGTACGATGGCCCAAAAGTGCCACGGTAAAAAAAGAAAAGCTCGCGGCTATTAAAAGAAAAATTCGCAGCGGAAGTTAAAGCTCACGACGGAAGTCGACACTCACTGCGGAAGTAAAATCTCATGGTGGGGTGACGCTGACCGGATTGCATGCATGGCCATATTGCTTAACTCGCCGACTGTCACTTGTTTACTGACTTTCATCTGCAAGGCCAGGTAACAAATTGTGTAAACCCAATTTAAGTGGTGCAATGATTTAAATATTTTGAAACTTATAGGAAAAAGTCGTAAGTTTAATAATGAACAGTAACAGTAAATATATGTAACAATGAAATTCCATTTAGGAAGTGCGTGTATTCTAAGGTGTTTGCTAAAATTTAAGTTGATCTGTCTAAGACATGAAATCGAAGCTCCTGAAGTTGATTCGCTTTTATCTATGATCCATGGGTTTTCATACGAGTAGAAAACGCGGCTCGCCTTTATTTCACGCTCGCTTTTTCATACATTACGTCATGCTTGGTTAAGGCTCGTTTTAGGCTCGCTTTGGGCTCGCTTTTACGCTCGCTTTTTTACGTGTTTTGGCACGAAGTCCATTTCCGTGCTCGGATTTTTGAAACGTTCGACAAAAAATCTTTCGTCAGAGTTGGAAATCATTCATGAAGAAGCTTTGAGGTGGGTCCGATTTGGTTAGCAATCTGGAAAAAGTTTGAGATGTACATTGTTACTCGCGGCCGTCAGGCGAGCGAGTAGTAAATTTGGCTGCGTTTATCTGTGTGAATTTTTTGCAGTCATGCGCGGTCGGTAGCTTTTGGACTCACGTGATCCAGATTGCAACGTCCACGAGGTTTCCGCTTTGAAGGAGAAGCGAAGTGTTTTTGAACGGTTTTTAAGACGGGCCGCGAGTGAAGGCTATACCTGTAGCCTCTTGTTTGAGTTGAAATTTGTCTGTTGTCTCAAAAAAGGTTCAAAATGGCGTTAATTTTTATTTTCGTCAGGGTTGGGAAAACTCGGTTTTCTTCTAAACAGAGTAACTAAGCACTGAGAAACTTACACAAAATAAAGTATTTGAGATTTATATTTTGAATTCTGTATCGCTTTTTAGCGAGCTAATTTTCTGTAAAAACTAAACTAAAACGAGCCTAACACATAAGGCCAAAAAACTCCCAAATGTGACGCTCTCTATTAGTTTTGTGTCACCAGTACCGTGCGCACGGCCAAAAATATAGAAAATGGATTGGGGACCCATCAATTTCAAACAAATGCTTTTTTTCAAGAACCACTCCCCTACTCACTCCCTCTCTTTACCCTCTCCACCTTTCCTTTCTGATTGTCTCAAACATTACTATTTTTATCTTTTTTCCATCAGTACTAAGTACTTTTAACATTGAGGTCAACACACTGATTATAATATTGTGGGAATTTGCAATGTCAGCAGTGATATAACCGATTTGACACGTTAATTGTAATGTTGGTTTTATTTTTGGCTTGTTTCCAAGTATAAGCGTGCAATTTATGACTGCTTCCTAAATAAACCTGAAATAGAAGCTATTTGCTAACATCACTTTACCATGACCACAAATCTTTCCCACTCTAGAGCAATCCTTTTTAGTAATTTTTCTGTCAAAAGATTGTACAGTATGGGATCTGAAACTTAATTTATTTGTCACTTAAAAGTTATACTGTAATATACTGTATAGCTTGTACTGCAAATTTGAAATGAATAATGAGGAATGAAAACTTCCAATTGTGTAACAAACAATTTATAGTGTTCTAACAGGACTCGAAGCCAAAGATGCAATAAATCATTACCTTTTTTGGGGGTTTACACGATTTGGTTTACTTGACACAACTGACATGCTTGACAGACTTGAATTGTCATCTTTTGGTACCTGAAAAAGAAATGTGCTTCTTCTAACTACCATATGTTACCGAGTAAGCACCCAATTTCCAAGCACCATCAATGCTACATGTTTTCAAAAGCAACAATTTCAAAACAGTCAAACATATGTTTGTTACTTCAAATATTAGAGTACCAATAGGAGTCTCAAAGATTGCTTCCAGTATCAATCATCATGCCTTCACTATGTGCTTCGAGCAATATGTATCTTTGAAAATAATGAAGTGATAGCTGAAAAGGCTTTATTACTACATTTATATAGAATCACTTGAATTTCAATGAGCGTTAACCATGTGTAACTTATTATTGGCGTTAGATGGAATATCAGTGGCGAAAACCCCTTTTAAAATTTCAATGTCCACTTACCATTATAGGACTTAGGGCGACATAGTCCAAGATAATTTTTTCCTGACAAGGTGTTTTTCCTCGGTTCAATGCGTTTCACAAAATAATCCTCCTGTAAATCAAGCAAACAGCTACAAGTTTACTTCAGGAATGTTAACTAACTTCTTGGCTATCCTCAATCTGGGGAAGGGAAGGGAATCATATACTGATCAAAACTAACTGTGGGTACAGCGCTCGACCTTTGCGGTTGTCCACTTACTCTGGACTAGTCTGAAATGACCCAGGATAAGTAGAAAATTAGAGCCACTCGTCACAGGATTGGCAGCAATATTACATACAATGACCAAAATTAAATGTAAGATATTATAATCTTTTCTCATTTTTAGTTTGAAAAGTGATTTTTCTGGCAAATTTAGTGGCAATACTGAGCAAAAGTCGCTCATAAAAAATGCCCATTTTAGTTTTTATCAATAATATGATGAAAAAAGAAAACAATTAGAATGCACCTTTATTCACATGGATAAGTAGAAGATTTAGCTATACACTTGACACAAAAGCATTTGGGTAACTTCAGTGGTCAATAATTTTCATTAAAGATTACTGGACAAGTAGAACAGGTTTGGTACAACAAAATTTCCTGTGCTGTTTGTCCCGGGACCAGTAGTGAAAAAGTTAAGGTCGAGCACTGGGTTACTTTCAAAACAGCCCTTTCCCACGCTAAACCATAGCTTGAAGTTGAACTAGATATTCCAACAAGTGTTTGGTCGGATCAAGCTTTGTCGCTTGTCAACGTTAATTGAAAAGACTAGACACAAACCATCCAAGGTGGATTTCCTGATGATCAATGCTTGACCCAACTTTTCTGCGCAGTTCTTTATGTCAACTTCAGCCCTATTAACTGATTACAGAGAATAAGAAGGGAAAAAGCCATAACAATTGTATCGTCTGATTCATACAATTCATAGTCCTGTCACAATATTTATGTTTTTTATGGTTTCGAATTATTAAAATGACTTGTCGCCAGTTAATAATGATGGAGAACCAATACACAAAACCTTTTTATCACGGAGCTGCAACTATAACCCAGGTTATCGGGCGGAGAGAAAAACAAGATGGCCGAGCCCGAGTCGACCGAGAATAAATGATGGTACCGCTGACCGGTACTGCCGTATTATAAATTTGTTTTGTTCTGAAATACGACTTAGTTCAAATACATCATTCCTGTCCAGCTTCGACTCCATTTGCCAATTTCGGCCAAACAGGGCAGATGCACCTGCTTTTACCACGATTAAGGTCAGAGTCTTTTGCATTCCCTAACACTCTACGTTTACAAATGCTTCCGCGTAAGGTTGTCGGTTTCATCTCAATGTTAAGACAAAATTTTCGGAAGAAACTCAGTGGGGCAAGAGACAAAGCATAACCAGTGTCTAACTGCATGAGCAAACAGCATTCTCTATCTTTAAATCGACAGAAATTTCTGAGCTGGTCACGGTATTCACATCGCAAACTGTATACAGCTGCTCATTTGATGGCTCTTCATTAAAATCTTCCCCGACACTAAAGACATTTACTCCACTCTTTTTACAATCATGGGCGGTGTGCACTCTCGCATTACAGCTTCTACAAAATGCATTGTGAAATGTACATTTCGATAGAGAATGGTCAACGTTCCCGCAGGAATAACTAACATACGAATTAGGTTGGCGGAAAATTGGTCGGGAAATTTGCCGCGCACACGAAGCTCCGGTTGTCGGCGAAGTTACAGACGAATCTTTGGTTTTGGAGATGATATTTACTTGTGATTGTTGCTCAACCTGCACAGTTTCTTTTCCAGCCGTTTCGTTGGCGATGGCAACCTTTAAAGCCTGTGAGAAACTTCTATTTTCACTAAGAAGTTTTTTCGAGTAGCCTTGTTTCTCACGCCATAAACGAACTGATCACGAAGCGAGCTACTTAAAAATTCTCCAAAGTTACAAGTCAAAGCTAGGTGTCTCAATCGTGCACTGTATTCAGAAATACTTTCATTCTCTTCTTGAAAACAACGGTGAAATCTGTAGGTTTCAGCAACCTCTAGTCGTTTATGTTTGAAATGTTGCTGCAGTATTTTGCACAACCCGTCGAACGTCTTGTCCTTTGGGTTTTTAGGACTCAATATCAAAACATGTATGCCCAGTATACTTTTGGAAGCTTAAAGCAGTAAGAAATATAAAAACCAACAGCTAAAAATCTATTTTATTAGATGTTAATTTTCTTACCTCAAAATATATTGAAA
>JANVCF010081107.1:0-14569 GCA_025388745.1 Hydrozoanthus gracilis
TTCTTTGTCGAATGTTCATTTTTATTCAACCAATCAGAGCACAGGAACCCAGTCCCCAAACATTTGCCACAGACCAGGAGAAAAGCGGGCATGAAATTTTAATTTTGTAAGCAGAAATAAGCACTTCGAGGGAATTCCTCAATTTTCCAAGGACTTTGAACTCCTTTTTTTCAAATCTATCCACGGATCCACAGATTCTTTTTTGCGAACGAAAAGAACAAAACGTTTCTCGTCCTCGACAGATTTGTTAGATTCGTAATACCTTTTTGGCTTTGGAATCCAGATTAGGATTTTTCCGAAAGAGTTGTACCCTAAATTATCCTCTACTAAGATTTCCCTAGAAAGCTTCTCACTTACTTCGGTCATCTTGGGCCAGTTCTACCAGTGACTCGAGAATCTTTATAGACTCCATGATGACTGGTAACTGCGCTTCACTGGAGGGTTTGTTCACGCATGCGTTGTTCAGAAGCATTACTACATGTGGAGCTAAGGCATGAATAAAAGGTACGGCCACGTGTCGGTCCGGACAATGGAAGACAGAAGAAACTGTTTGAAGAGCTTTCAGTTGGAGCTACAAAATAATAAAATACAATCAGTTTAGTGCAGTATACAATTATCGTTCTCTATAAAAGAACATTAAAGCGAAATGTTGATTGAAAGCTAACTTCTCCTTACAAAACTCATACAAATTAAGATCTTTTGTTATGAGAAAATGAGAATTGATCAACATAGCAAGATGAAAAACGAAATTCTCCTAGACTGGAAACATGAAAAGCTTGGGTTCTAGTTGGGACAATTTAAATAGAGCAACACGTCATTTGAGGTATTTTGGATTGTATTATTGTTCCCCACCCCTCCCTCCCTCCCTCCCTCTCCCTGGAAACTCTAGGCTCCAGAAAGGATTTAATGTAGCTTAGCTTTAATAAAACAAACTAAACACAAACAGCAATCTGAACCGCAATTCCTAACACAGTAATTTATCGAAGAGAGGACCGAGTTTAATGCCCTGATTTAAAGGTATAATTCGGGAACGCAATGGCTAAAAGAATGTCAAGCCTAATTTACGTGAACTTAACCTTTTGGGTTCTTGTTATAGAGTTCGAATTAGCGGGAGTTCCAATTAACCGAGTTTGAGTTTACTAATTCTATATCTAAGTTTCAAACCCTGGGGAAACTGGATTTTGTTCAAATTAGCGAGGATTTCAAAATAACCTTAACCTTTTGGGTTCTTGTTATAGAGTTCGAATTAGCGGGAGTTCCAATTAACCGAGTTTGAGTTACTGATTCTATATCTAAGTTTCAAAGCCTGGGGAAACTGGATTTTGTTCAAATTAGCGAGGATTTCAAAATATCCGAGCTTGAAATACCGGGGTTAAACTGTCTTTATTACAGCTGTAGTTCATATTCTACAACGATTGTACTCACTTGCAAGTCCGACGATGTAAGACACCTTACAAACACAGCGATGCACCTGTTGTGCAAGTCCTCCACTAGAGACACCTCTCGTGGTCCTGAGAGAATGAAGAGGGCAATAGCGAGGATCGTAACCGATACATCCATGGGACCAGGTGATCCGCCATCTGAGCGACTGCCTTCTAGTATTGTAGCGAGGGCGCTAAATTGGACAAAACAAGCGTAAAGTTAGCGGAGTAAGCAAAGTAACCAAAGAACGACTGATTGATTGGATGAACTAACAACCACTAAATTGACCAGGGGACTTTGATTGGTTGAATGAGCTAACAACGACTAAATTGACCAAGGGACTCACCCCTGTAAGAGATCGATCCAATCCTTTGCACAGCGACTGTCCTTTGTAAACGGTGACGAAACAAGCTGCTTGAGGGCCTGAAGAGACGCTGACACGAGCGTTGGAGCCTGGGAACCAGCACGTGATACTTCTCGCAGCACTCCAGTGGCCAAAAACAACACACTCGGAAGAACAACCACTGACTTCTCCGGTTGACAGAGGCCTGGTACCAAGGCTAAGGTGGAGACTGCTGCACAAACTAGTTTTGAGGTCTCCTCCGACAAACCTGAAAGAAGCATTTGTCACTAGTCACTAGATAGGCTCCCTTAAACTGAAATCATTTATCGCCTTAACGTAGACCTTAAAAAATAGACCAGTTTCAAATCGTATCGACCTTGATAATGTTTGATCATAACTTAATTCGGACATTATTGAAAAGCAGTTTATTCTACCAAACTTACCCTTACTGGTTGTTGCAGTGGCAGTGGGTAGAACCCCCGAAGGGTGGTTTGTTGAGGGAGGGACCACTCCCGGTAGCTGGCGTGTCAACACACACATACAGATTTCCATCACGCCATACACAAGTGACTTGCCAGGGGACAAATCTGTTTCGCCTTTTTCCTTTTTTACCGCGATCAAAAAACAGGATAAAGAAAAGTCAGCGTTTACTGGACTAAGTACACCTCTCACTGTTTAACAACAAGCTGCAATGGTAAATCTAGCTCAAGATCAGAGTGAACAACAAGATCCAAATAGCCAGTTATTAAGAAGGATTGACTGCTAGTTTTACAATACCTTTGAGTCAGCGGAGGATTCATGCAAAGCTTCTTGTGCTGCTTTGACAATTTGCCCTGTCACGTCCATCACACACAATTGGATTTCGTGAGAGTCACGTGTCAACATCAGACGGTGTAACACATTCAACATCTCGACAGCAAGTATCTAAGGAAAAAAGGTAACACTGTTATACACATCTCGAGCACAAAACTGGATAACTGTTATTAAATGCTACTGACAAGTTAATTGCGATACGTATAAGGAGAATCAAACCTGTTCCTGTCCAATATAATTCCGTGGACGAGGTGAGTCAAGAAGACAATAGAACGCGTGTAGACATGCCGAGACAGTTGCATTAGACTGGGTGGCCCGTGGTGAACACAGGGATTCCATGCAGATACCAACGAGGAGATGAAATCGATCCTTATTTATTTCTGCAGGTGTCTTCCCTGGCGTGACAATTTTGCTGGATCCCGGTTTTTCAACTATAACGTAGAATACCACACATTTCTTTAGTGGGTACTACTTAATAAACACCACGACAAGAGTACTAGGCTCGCTGGCGATCTTATAATATGAAGCAAGTATTAGTACTGCATTTTCAATGTAATGTTTAATCTTTTTAGAGAAAAAAAACACTATTATTTTGTTGTGGTAAGAGAGCTCGGGGATTTTTCCATAGCAGTCACAATGTTTTTGTCAGGAATTGAATTGAAAGGAATCCAAATCCACGCTTGTCTTTTCATCTGAAAGAATGCTAAAACGCCCAAACTACAATATCTGTAGAAAAAGGGAAGCAAAACCTCACAAAACTCAATTGCATCATGCTTGTTTTGTTATCTTGCACAAGAGAATAAGATAACATTTGGACACAGATCCACGGACGTACATTTAGGTTAGTTTGTAACATTAGATCCGATACGACACTTTACCTGTGTTTAGTTGTAAATCATTTTTGGCCGAGTCAAACCCTCCGCTATTCAGCCATAGAGCTGCTGCATGAATAATTGGCGGCCAACACTTTCTGTAGTGAGGTCGGCACTGATCCATTGAATCGGGGCTGTAGTGGAAAAATATTAACAATTTTTTGAGTTGAGACGCGAGGACGCCAACGCCGACGGTACGGCACTAAACAATAGTGAATATAACAGCTGCATGTCGGAATGCACTGTGCGGGCCACCTGCACGTCGTCGACTTTTTACAACGTGAACGGCTCAACTTTGAAGTTTTTACGACAACGAGAATTTCTTTTTCTATTTACAAAGCGTAACTCTGGCAAAAGTGAAAGCAAACTAGACAGACGTGATAGACAAGGGAAGGCAAGAAGTGAGTGGTCTGTATGCCATCCTAGTCAGTATTGCCGCCCTCGTATCGAGCTACTAGCAAACGAACTTCGATCTCCTTATCAACAAACACGACGTCGTAGGTGGAGCTGCCGCAGTTGAGCAGTCAGACCACAACCTATTATGATTAAATTCATCTGTCAATTTATCATCTAAAGCAAAAATCACCAAAACTAGTTTCTTCACCTGTAAAACATGCCCCCAGCCGCTGGGAGCTGATTTTGGTACTCGGCAGGAAGGGAAAGCAGGGCGTGGTCCCGAAGGGCCCCCAGCCAATACTTGCTGAGACTTTTTAACTCTGGCTCCACTAAGGCCAACAAACTGCCTGGTGGCTCAGCTAGGTTTTCTTCATTTGGAGAGACTGGTGCGGGTGCATTTTTCTCTTTCATTGCAACAATGTAAACCTAAAGGAAGAGCATCGCAAATCAACGACTATCACTGAGGTAAAGTAGGTCAAATCAGGTCAAGAACTTGTAAGTAAACCTCTTTCAATAAAAATGTTCTTCTGCCATTAGAGACAAGCTATAGTACAAAGGGGGAGGGGTATTAAAACCTTTTTTCTTTACAAAACAAGTTGGAGCTAGGTAAAGGTTTTGCTTGTGCGCAGTGGAGCGCATTTCAGAAACGATCTATTGCCTCATCGTGAGCTAACGAAACCAAAGAGATAATGCAAGGGGGTTGCTCAACAAACCTCGGCCCAGGCCATCAGCACTGCTAGCTTCTCCATGGTCGTTGCAGCTTCGTTAAACATTTCGCATGACGAATCTCTATCGGCGCTAAATTTCCACAGTGACGTGACTAACAGCTGCTGAATTCGCCGCACATCATTCAGATCCCGCGCGATTCCGCTGCCAATCCAAGCGCTGCATACCTGAAACAACGGACATGCGTCAAAGGCAGCACTTACTGGTGGATACTATAAATCCGTTGCTAGCCCCCTTCCCCCCATCCCTCAGTTCATCCTCGTTGGGAGTGAAGGAGATGGGGCAACAGGTGTAATATACCCTCCTCCTTTAGCCACTTCCATCACGAAGGCATTAAATAAACGGAAAGGAGAACAATTGACAAATCGATTGTTTTACTATTTATTTTGTTTCTCACAAAAAGTTTTTGTTCTATCTTGCATACTTGGCGGAAAAGTGAGTAAAAAAAACCCAAGCGCTTGAAAAACAGCTACTCCGTTTAACTAATTAAGCACCAACAGTCTAGCGAGACTTCCCTTAAAATGTTCATAATAAAAAGGCTCCTGAAGAACTAAAGAAAAAGATGTTTTTCTTGGCTTTGCTTATTTACTGGAGGATTAAAGATGAAGGAACAAAAAAAATTGTCTCTAACCCTAACCCAATGAAAGGTAAGGATAACAACAGTAAAAGAGAGGAAAGACAAAATTGACAGTTTGACACTGTGGTTAATTCTAACAAAACAAATTAAGACCTATTTACCTCGCATGCCATCGCTGTCACGTCTGATGGCATGTCGGGAGCAAATGCCGGTCGCAGTGCCGCACCCACCTGTTGACAAACTCCAGCAGTTGAGTAATCGAGTTTTAGGGCTTGGTGGCCAAAAACGTTCTATACTGGGCCCAGTTGATCAAAGGCCGATTAACACTAACCAAGAAATACTTTACCTAAGTTCTTGTTTCCAACCTTAGAGAGAATGATTTGTGCGGTAATTTTGAAATTGGCCAGCTTTTCCGTAGAAAATCTAAACAATATTTCACAAGAAATTTCCTTAGTGAAAAAAATTACTGCTTGAATTTTGGCTTAACTCAGGGTTAAAGTTAACTAGCCTTTGAACAACCCGGCCCTAGACGCTAAATACAACGTGTAAAGACAGTCTTAATCAGCTCAACATTGGTAGAGATGATTTTGAGCTAGCCTTAGGAGTTTATGATAATAATGACAATATTGTTATTATTACTATCATTATTATTATCATTATTATTATCATTATCATCATTATTGTTATTATTACGTAATGACAACTCCTCCACGGGGCTTTTAAGTGTCATAGTTAAACCACCAAACAAACACGACTACAGTCGAGAATCACAATTGATTGGAGGCAGACCAGTTGGCTATTTACAAACCTGGTGTATTTGATCACTGAAGCTATTTACTGTCAGTGGTCAAAGTAACCCTGCACCCCAACCACTGAGCCACACCGGCTGCCTCCTGTTAATCATTTTCAAAGGCAATTAAATGGACGTAAAAGGCACAGTTTAAATGACACCGGTTAGTCTACGAAGAGTAAAACTGTAAAACTCGTGTGACGTCGCACCTGTGCTTGGAACTGTTCAAGTATAACGTGTCCGGGGAAGTCTGGATCGAGTACTGGCGCAAACATCTGAACAATGTCCTGCAAGTTGGACGAAACACACAAGGTCAACAACTTTGACTGGGGACGAGCAGTTCCATTCGCAACTTAGGTAAGATTTCGAGTAAAATGGGATTATTAGTAAGATAAAAGAAATGAAAAACGTCCGTAGACAGGGACGTTAAACCATTGTTGTAGTCTCACGTCTTCTAGCGGGAAACTCTAAATAACTCACATAATGATAACAGCAGGTATTTAACGTACACCTACACTTTAAAATGAGTACTTTGAGCTCCTTGCTGTTACTTGTCTATACAAACCGATTGATTGAACAAGCACCTGCAAACTATTATTCGAGTCTTAAAATGACGTACTACATGTACTACGGGATAGAAAGTTTTGACCCAAAAGCCCTCTAAGTAACTATAAAGATAAACAATTTTGATTAATCCCTCCAAAATAATCAAATTTTCATCGTTTTTATTTGATCGATGGTAAGCATGTGAACAACTGGTTTCTGAACTAAAATATTTATGAAAACATACATGTTGCTCTAAGAAGCAGTAAATATCCTCAAGTTCGAAAGACCACTGGAAGGAAAAATGGATGTACTAGCTGCACTACTGGGTTCCTTCCTCATAAGTAAGGCAAAGAGATTATACTCAAGCCTCGGGGAAGGTCTTTGTTGTTTGTTATACTCGTTTTACCTGAAGCAGTTTTAGTCCTTCCAGCTTGAGCTGATCGCTGGTCGCTGTTGCCGAAATAAACGCCATTCGCACCAGCTCTTGCAGGTGCATAACCAGGAAATCAACTGCGAAGAGAAATTTACAATTGTCTATCTCTCTTGAACACACATGTAAAGTCACAATAATTTTTATCCTTATTCAACCTGAAACAGTTTCAAATACTAAAAAAACAAATGCTAATGTTCATATCAATTTAGTCCCTGTAAAGCTTACTTTTTTAAACTTTTTAGACCATTACTTAAAGATAATTAATTATCCTTAACGGTAAAACGTTCTTGGTCTCAAATAAAACTTTAGTCAAGACTGTGTCCGTAGCAGCAGCTCAAACTTGATAGTCCCGTACAGAAATCTAACTCTGAACAATTTAGACCGATCACTTCTACGGTTTGAGCTTCGTTCGCGCCGCCATTTTGAAATGTGACGTGTTGTGGTTGCAGTTCCAGTCTCCACTCTCGATGAGTACAAAAGCTACATATGAGCGGGGGAGGGTCGGGCACTGTCACATTTCAAGATGGCGGCGCACGGGAAATTCAAGCCGTAGAAACGATCAAACCAAATTGCTCGGTGTTTGATTTCTGTATAGGATTATCAAACTGGAGCTGCTGATATGGACAGACTTAAGAAGCCGGTTCGACATTTCAGAAATACGTGCGCGAGTCGGGATAAAATGTAAAATTCATGAAACTTACACAAAAGAATGCAATGAAACGGGATGGGAATTCATTATTATTCCTTTCGCAAGTTTGATGAATGCTTCATTTTATTCCGACGCGCGCTTGTGTTCCAGAAATTACGAACTGGCTAATGAAAGTTGCATTTGAGACAATAATGTCATACGATGGAGAATTGCTTTAAGCAAATTACAGCCCTTAAGCTTGAATACTTTTCTGATAGAACAGATGAACCACGATACCGTCTGTTGTCTCCTCCCGCAGCTCGCGGGCCAGGGCGAGGTCGAAGTGTGCACGGTTGTTTTCACAAACAGAAATGATCTTCCTGATGCACTCAGTGGCAAACATGCGGGTGGGCCACCTGGGCGCCACTTTGGGGTGGGTCTCTTCTGGACCTTCATTTATGGTCATGCCGCCACCTTCATCGCCATCATCACCTTCATCATCACTCTTGTCATCACCTGGTTGAAATTATTAGCAATATTTCGCATTGAAAACATTAACAGTCAAAGTCACTTGACTAGAATGGAATTCAATATAAATCAACGTGTTTTCAAAACCAACGTAATCGTTCTTAATGTGCTTTTCTTTTAAGTTAACCCAGCGGCTTAACAGGAACTTCAACAACACATAAAGCAAGAAAATGTAGTGTCAGAACTGACCTCAAAACAATATTGTACTGTATCTCGTACATATTAACTTAACTTACGCATCAGTAAAAGAATGAAGTAGTTTGAAATTTTCCGCTGGGGTAAAACTTTTCTGACATGTTATGGTTAGTAACTCAAATAACAACAACAACAAAAAAAACAAACGGTTTAAAAATCAACTCTCTTTTCAACACACTATCACACGTTTGCCACCACCATCCTCGATTACAACAGAAATTCTGGGAAACATTGAGAAGGGGAGAAGGGTGTGAAGGGATTTGCTCTTTCAAAGACTCGGGAGGTAAAAAAATGAGTCCTGGGTACTTCTGTCAAACGTTGAGGTAACAGAATCCGTGGTCTTTTTGTGATGTTGTCATTAAATCAATTTTGAAGCCATAACAATAAAGTACAAAACAAATGTTAGTAAAGAAAATACATTACGAGATTCAAATATTTTTGAGGAAGCTTCGAGAATAATTGTTGTGTCTTTTTCAGGGACATCAAGCAGTCGTTCGAAGATTATTTCAGATAACGATTCACAACAAAGTGCAAAAGAATTCAGGTATTGACGACATTCTCGTGAAATTATTTCTTAGATTCTGACTTTTACTTAGAAAGTGATGATAATAATAATATTAATAACAATAATAATAATATTTAATAATAATGACAATAACATCAATAAGAATAACGAAACAACAACAACCCAAACCACAATTATGGCAATAAAAACAATAAAAATATAACAATGCCAGATGGTATTCGATATTATTTCTCACCTGCTTTTTCTGTTGCCTGCTGAGCTTCTTGTTCTTTCTTCCGTTTACCACCTTTCTTTGAGGCGAGAACGTCTCGACACAGTCCCAGCCAATGGGTCAGGTTATCAGGCGCTAACGTGCACAGCATACTAATAAGAATGTCGTGAATATCCGAACGCATGTGCACATCCACCTCTGTGTCCAGCATTCCAAACAAGGCACCTGTCAAATCAAAAACCTGAAATTGTGCTCTCGTTTCTGAAAAAACCAAAACATACCAACCTCTATTTCTACCAAATCCAAGTGACGTCACCTCGGCTAAAATAAGATGCACACTTGAGCCGTGAATACTTAGTACGCTTGGCTCAGCCGCTGGATACGGACGAACTTTTCGTGTGGTCGCGATTTTCATGGCTATTTGATTTGACTTCACTGTTCATGTAAAATATTTCTTTTCCCTTCACTAATCATTTCTTTTTCTTGTATAGAATCTCATCAGAAGTCACTTGGATCATTGTACTTGAAACCAAAATTTCTAAGTCGAGTAATAATTCCTCAGCGCATCACTTTGGATTAGGTAGAATTACGACCAAACTTAACCCTACAGGTAAGGCTCATTTAACTTTTTTAACTTTACAGCAAATGCATTTAAATAAGATGAACTTCCTATGAAAAACAAGGTGAGTTTGTTTTAATACTTTTTAAACACGAGGTTCCAGTATAAAAGGGTTAGGTCTACTTACCCTACATGACTTTATCATATTCTAGCATGCCATACAATGTCTCTACTTACCCTCCAAGCCTTTATCACCGATCACCACCCCATAAGTTTTCGACATCGGTTTGATTTCTTCTGCTGCTGCTAGTGCATGTTCACACACTTCCTTAGCTTCTCGCTGGGACAGCTGTCGCAGGCAGGCCACTGTCGCCCTTCGTAAGAGCAGATGGGGGCTGGACAGGTTCCCACACATACGCCTTACAAGGGTAGCCATGTTGACGAAGTTTGGTGCAAAGACGTGTAGCTGCTCAAGGCAGTTAATAGCCTCGGCTTGCACTACAGAGTCTGGGTGGTTCTGCATTATCGCACAGGCTACGAGGCACGATGACCTCAGGTTTTCCATGCTTTGAGAGGTTCCTAAAACAGAAATGGAGTAAATTTGCTTGAGCTATTGACAGTTACTGGTGATAGTGGTGTTAAAATATAAACTGAGTAGTAAACACTTTTAAACCTTTACTCCGAACTTTGGCCCCCAAATATCGTTACAATGCTGCAATGATTTAAAACCGCGTTTTCTTTCCTCCAGCTCCTCTTACAGAAAGATGTCTCTTAGATTCTACCACTGTCAAAGCAGACAATATCACCTATGCAATCCATGCATTAATTGTAACAAAGTTATTGGTTGTGTGAGAAGATATCCTTTTGCTTCTTTCAGGTAACTTTGAACTTTATATGATAGTTTTTTTAAATTCAGGACCCTAAAGTCAGGATTCGCTTCACTGCTGCCTAGATTTACTGCACTTTTCCTAGAGAAGCTATCCAGTGCGTTCTACCGAGATCTATGGGGCACTACCCAGCTACGTACCTAGAAACTTATGAAAGAGAAATACATGCCTGTACTGAACCCAACGAGTCCTTTCATCCTTAATTCTGATTTTCGTTTTTTTTTAATTCTAAATTTTATTTACATTTCCCTTTACGAGTTGAGAAAACAGAGAGACAAGTTTCTGCTACTCCGAGTTTCGTGCTCTCGCACTCATCAGGCAGTGTTTAATGAAGAGCAATCCTATCTAGTTATTTACATTGTTATAGAAAAGACAAAGGCGGGTAAGTGCGATTCTGTAAACAAAGCAGTGTGAAAAAAGGACTAGTGGCAAAGAATAGGCTATTGTTCTATTGTGTCCATAGGTCAATTGTTCCGTAAGTAAAATTTATTTTCTTGTCGGCATTTGGAGATAAGTTCGGATCTTTTGTTTAGGAGTTTGTTGGAATTCGCTTTGATTATCATTAAATTCCCTTTACATAAATTACACTTGCACTAATACAATGTAACAACATTATCTGTCATTGTGAAGATTAAATAGATTCTCAATTTCTTCTAATCTTGCAAAACCCGCATATTTTCTTATTTCATATTTGTTTTTTTATGAAATTCAATAACATACAAAGATTTAACCGTGTCTCATTGCATCTGCATAAACAAATATAATATTTCGCAAGTATTATATGGTTTTCGTTTTTATTCATATAAAAACTGGCAAAAACTAACAATAAAAACCTACGTTTCGGCGACATCTTGGCGCCATTATCAAGAAAAACTAAAACAATTATGCGAGTTCAAGAGTGACTAAGAGTTCAGAGTCATTGACTTTTCGTTAGTTTTTTCCAGTTTATGCTTATCCAAATCACTGATGATTATTTTTATTTATCATTTCTTACAGCGATCTGGACGTTAAAACCAGCTACGTCTGAGCCGACGTGCATGAGCCTGGTTAAGACTAGCCATACAGGGGTAAATAAACACCAAGGAACAAACGACTTTTATCACGTTACGTATAAATATTCTACTGCAAATAATCAATAATTTATACAGCAAACAAAACTAACAATCAGAACATACAGTACCTTGAAGTTCGGGTCCGACAGAAGTTATCAGTGCCGCTAGACACTTGCCAAGACACTGATGAACCTCCGTAATGGCTGGAGGGACCGTCAGAACCAAGTTGATCACTTGGGCAAACGTTGGTTCAATATAACCTCTGAACATTGGGCCACCACAGTCGGCTATTAAGGCAAGGGCATGTAGTGCCCACACCTGTTGATCAGAAGACATAACTAACTTATCTTTAACGACTTGTGTTTGGCTACTTTAAAACCTTATTGAATGTGTGATCATTGATCATTAGTAATATCATTATCAAACTTCTTCGATCATCAAACTCTGTACTATCAGCTTGTTTTACATTGGAAATGTAAGAAGAACTTATTTTAGTTGTTGATAAACTGCGTCAGGGTTGAAAAGCTTACAGTACCTGGACGATAGAGGAGGAACTGTCCTGTGAAAGTGCAAGAAGTATGCTGACGCTATTGTTCAGGTGTTTCCCTGAACCCATTCCTCCAACATAACGGTGTAGGCAACCCAAAGCTAACGACAATCCTGTTCTAGTGATTGCATCACGCGCTGACTTCAGCTGGTCAAAGATTTTCTGAGCAATGTTTGCCGTGAAAACTGGGTTTCCAACAACTTGTGTTATCCGGCCGATGGCCTCTCCAGCAGCACACCGTACAATGGGATCGGGATTAGCCATAGCGCCCTGGGGAATAATCATAATTATTATCAAAATGCGAAATGGTTCAGAATATTTACATCCCACTCCCATTAAACCTTGGCTCGTTCTCTTTGAGTATGGATAACAAACAAGGGGCTTCTCGGGAATTTCAAGGCACCACTTAAAAAGATATCCAACTTATAAAGAGCCTTGAACTACTGGAAATACTGCTAGGTGTAAAACATAAAACACAAATTACTGGAGCGCGAGTTTTTAAAGACAAAGCTATGACGGAAACTGAAGAGGTCTGCAAGCTACCAAACCCTGTACTTAATAACATTTTCAAGGGTAAAAAAAACCCTTTTGTTCGCCAAGAATGAAAAAAAGCACTTATTGAACTTTGGACCTTTTGGGTAAGAGAACACGTGCTCTACCGACTTTGGCATCATATTTCTCTCCTTTGATAACCATAAAAGTAATTCAAACGTGGGACCTGTCTGTATCTGTTTTGGGATAAGATTCAAAGTTTTAATCTGAAAATATCAAGGGATTCAAGGCGCTTTTCGTAGCAAGTAAGCAACCTCAGTCTAATTTTCTTCACTTTTAAAAAAAATTCCTTACCATCACCAAATTCAGGGCTGTATTACGAACTTCTTCATCTCCTAAAGTTGTCTTTGTCTCTGCAAGGCACTGTGAATTGAACAAATAAAAACTTGAATTTTCTTGTTAAGAAGAGGTAACTCTAGAAGAACTCAGCTCATCTATCTAAAGATAACTCAATTATTCAGCATTTTCATATGTTCTAAATGTACAAAGTTCGGGCCTCAGACATGCCACTGTATAGCGACCTTGAGCAAGATACTTTATCTCACTTGTTCAAGTCCACCCAACTACTCAACAGCAAATGATTTTCATTGAACATTGATAGTTCGCCTTATTTAATCGAATCTTATTTTCTCATTACCAAACATCTTGTTTTGTGCGTGCTATTTAGGGAGAAGTTGGATCTTTGTAAATGACTGGGACTGAAAGTGTTAAATGAACCCTGGCTTCTACTTGGGGTGATCCCGCGACGATAAGTGTCCCTTTCCGATGAAAAGACAGTCAAAGGCATCCTCCGGTTGCTCGTTGAGTATTATGCATATAAAGAAATCTAAAACTTCTAATCTGTTCTACTGACTTTCAATCGATTGAGTTACAGTGATATGATTGGACGAAATGACTTTTTATTGCTACACCTTTTCTCTCACGCCCTTTCTGATGCTCGCAGATTCTCCACTCCATCAACCAGAGTTAAGAAGTGGTCTTGTGGTCTCGATAAAATATGATTTAAACTAATACTTCAGCTGGACCTACCTTGAGTGCACAGAGAAAAGCTGTTAGAATGTTGGTCTGTATTGCCTGTTGTCTGCTGCTCTTGGCGTGCTTGATGCATTCACAAAAATGCCCCAACAACTGGTTGCGATGCTTCAGTGCAACCACAGGGCACACTAAACCAAACAGCTTGATTGAAGAATCTATAACAGCAACACCCAGAGGCAGAGGGCCTGGAATATCTTCACCCTTAAAGGGACAAGGACGGAAATAAAAAGGTTTGAAGAGTTTCAAAACTACATTCTGTCAAAATCTTCTACGCTTTTACCTTTTAGAGCCCTCTTCTTTGACTGTCTGAATTAAACTCCCACAGTAATTAAGATGTAGAAAAACTGACATCTGGCCTGGGCCCAGTTGTTCAAAGGCCGAGTAGATCTAACCCTGGGTTAAATTTTTAATTATGTTCTTGTTTGGGAACCTAATCTTACAGATTGAAAAATTTAAAGAATATTTAATTAGAAAAATAAACCTTTCCTTAGAAAAGAGATCACTGCTTGAATAATGGCTCAACCAAGAGAAAAAGCTAACCAGCGTTTGAAAAACCTAGCCCTAAGAGACAAATCCAAAATCAACTGACTCTACGTGATAAAAACCTCAAAAAACGCGTCCATTTTGTCGAGGCAAAGCAAGACAAATGTAACAATCAATACTCTTATAATACTGTACAAGGTCATGTATTAACAGTAACAATGATTCTGCTACTTACCTCTGGACATCTCATAAACACACATGAAGGATCGTGTTCCATGTATTGACAGTAACAATGATTCCACTACTTACCTCGGGGCATCTTATAAACACACATGAAGGATCGTGTTCCATGTATTGACAGTAACAATGGTTCCACTACTTACCTCGGGACATCTCATAAACACACATGAAGGATCGTGTTCTATGTATTGACAGTAACAATGATTCC